>JASDQU010372900.1:26583-38489 GCA_032191745.1 Picea mariana
TCCATGAAATCATTCACTCCCTCAAAAGCACCTGTACTCCAGGTATGCTTCTAAAACTAGACCTGTCAAAATCTTTTGACAAATTAAACTAGCAGTACATGAAAGCCCTCTTAAAAACTTTCAGTTTCAGCAAGGAATGGATCTCTTGGACAATGAACCTCATATCCTCAACTTTCTTCTCAATCCTTGTCAATGGAGTCCCCTTCCAACCCTTCTCCCCCTCGAGAGGTATAAGGCAAGGTGACGCTCTCTCCCCTTTCCTGTTTGTCATAATGGCTGAAGGCCTAGGCCGCTATATCAAGGCCTCAATTCAAAATGGGCCTTCCTCTACATGGTTTACAATTGAAATCCTCCCATAACCAATTTATAGATGACACGATGCTTCTGAATACCCCCACAGCACAAGAAGCTAACAAACTGAGATCCATTCTTAATGGTTTCAGCGAAGCATCCAGAACCACCTTTAATCTGTCCAAATCACAACTCTTATTTTTCAATATTCTAGAAGATATCCAACATCACATATCACAACTAATGAACATTCACATATGCTCTCTACCCTCTCAATACCTGGGACTCCCTCTCTCCGACTTGGCAGCCAAAAACATTTCCTGGGACTCTCTCCTCCTTTCCATCTCCAACTGTCTTAGCAACTGGACCTTCCGATCCCTCAACCTCCCAGCCAGACTCATTCTCTTAAAGTTAGTCCTTCAGTCCATTCCTACCTACCTCTTCTCAGCCCTAGATGCCCCTCTATTGGCACAGGGGTAGACCCAAGGTTCAACGCTACAACAATGCACCAATAAAACCCTAACTACTAGCCCTTTCGACAACACCTACGAAGCATATAAAGTCTCACCCAAGGTAGAGGCAGGGGTGGTTGCAGGACTCCAGTGTCTGTAACCTTAGTTGGGACACAGATCTGTGATTGTAATACTTAATAGGTCACTTAGCAGTGTCAGTTCATCAATATTTAACCAATATCTACTCCGCAGATAAAATAGAGCATCACAACATTCACCTTGATCTAATGTATTTAAGCACTAAGCATAAATAAAGGGATCAGATCTAGCAGATTCAAGGACTAAGCACATTCACATAGGTCATATCTAGCATCCAGATTCATCATAAGAACAAAGCATAAATAGATCTATCTATCTATCTATATCAATCACTTAGCAAATAACACATAAATACACCAACACATCACACAAAGCAGAGAAACACAACATATACGTGGTTCACCCCCACCGTCGGGCTACATCCACCAACTCTTTGTGTTTATTATCTTCGATCAATCTTCTTACAGGCACATAGCATCAAAATCCTACTCCGCAGAAGACAGGAGATCTGTGCGCACTCCGCTAGATCCTCCTTCTTATTGAGCTAGAGTACAACACCAAGACTTCCTACAATCACTTACACTTAGCTTTGCAAGTATTACACAATATGCACAAAGAACTTACAACTGTTGATCACATAGATCCAACATCTATCACTTAGCATTCCATCACATAGATGCCTCTCGCATCTCTATCCTTACATCACCTAGACATCTATTTATATTACAAAATCAAGCCTAAACATGGGTAAACCCATGGGCCGATATTCCCATACCTGTTACATTATCCCAAAACCCAAAAAGGACCCAAAAAGGGGTTGAGATCCTGTGATCTCTGCTTCATCTTGTACTCCTCCTTCGACAGTGTATCGAAGTCCCCAAAGATAGGTCAAACATGACCAAGAACCCTCAAAACTTGGTCAAGGGCCAACAGGCCCCCAACACTCACCTGTGACTTGTCCCAAGTCACTCTGGTCTGACTAGTTCTACTTCAAATGCCTCGAGCTTGGCTCAATCTGCTTTGACTTGTTGATGTGCCATGACCTCTTGTTCAGCAAATTCTTGGATGATTGCATTGTTGATGGGTCCTTCTAGGTGCTGTTCAACTACAGTGACAACCTGTTCTAGTTTTGTTCCTCTTCTTTCTACTTCTGTAAACAATTGGCAAGCCTTGTCTTCTACAAGTTGGATCCTTTGAGTTACTTCCAAAACTTTTCTCTGTATAGCGTGGATCTGTTGTTGGGCTATGTGTTGCTCATGAGATCTCTTCATTCTTTCCACAACTGACAAGAGATTCAACTACGCTTGTAGTGTCTCTGCTTTATGATTTGCTTCCTGGAGCTGCGACTCCAGTGTCTTTAATTATGGATTCTCAGCAAGTTGTTCATATGTCGGGGCACTGTGGTAAGTCATCTTCTTTCATTCCATAGGAAGGTCCTTTAGTCTCTCAACTTCACTGTGAGAAGTTGCTTCTCTTTGGTCCCTTACATATTGCAGGGTTTCGCGTGTAATGCATTGCTCCAAGTCTTCTATGCATTGTTGTAGCTATTGGATGGCTTCTATGAGTTGTTCTACCTGCTTTGTAACTCGGTATTTTTCCTTGATTTCTAAGACTGTCGCCGAGTGAAGTGATTTTTTGACTGCTTCCTTCACTTCAAGTTGCTCTGCGAGCAAATGTTCCTTTCCTTGTTGCATCTGTGCTTTCTCTTCATTGAACTTCGCTTGGAGAGCAAGATTTTTCTGTTCTGTAGCACTGGATTGCTCTATAAGTATGCCTTTCACTTGATTCAAGGCATGGGTGGCTTGTTCAGTTTCTTATTTTTCTCATCAAAGGTGAGCTTCGACTGTATCAGCTAGTTAGTGGAGTTGGGTTGTCTCATCTCCCAGCTTTGGTTTTCCTTATGGAAGTGGCGCAGTGGAGACTGCGTGACTAGACTGAAGGGCCTGTTGTACCCCTTGGAGCTTGACCTCAATTCTATTTTACATATCCTCCTACTTAGCTTCTTGTTTCTCTACTATTTCCAATGAAGCATCATTCAGGGATGCTATGATGAAATCAAAATCATGAGGGGTGAGTGTAGTCTGCATATTGGTCATGATGGCTTTTGGTTTCTTCTAGGAGGAAGGTTTCAAAGGTGAACCCTTCCTCTTCTTCAGGCGATCAACCTCGTATCCTTTCTTCTGTTCAAATTATTTGTCATCTAACTCTTTGCCATCACCTCCTTGCTCTGGTGATATGGATGCATTCCTCACGGATGCACTGTCTAATTCTTCGACCTCTTTGGTCTTGTTTGTCATGCTGGGTCTGGGTAAATCATGCACTGTTTATGGGCTGTCTATGTCGGATATCTCCACGGGGTCTGTTGGAATAAGGAGGTCAGCCGACCAGTCCTTAGTGATCTCCTCCAGGTCCTCCTCTGTGAGCTTGTAGTAGGACTGAAGTTGTTTCTTATGTTCATCGGTGCGCGCTATAATATAAATGAAATGTCGATCTGCATTGAATTTCATCAAAGGCCTAAACCGGTGTAGAGTGTTTGGAGTCATGCGAGCCTCGTACTATATGGATATCTTCAACTGATTATAGTAGGTATGAAAAACAACATTTGACTACCATTGTTTATTCATATCGCTTGAATACCACAATGTACTGAACTTTGTGGCCAATGGTTCAAATGGCTTGATGTCGAGGAAGGTTGCACCTTCTGGCATCTCCCTAGAAACGAATGCGATAAGGATCAAAAGCCAACTAAAATGGATTTCGTAACCTTGTTCTTGTGCTTCTTTGTAGTCAATTTCCAACTGGTTCACCAGGTACTTTGCCCAATTCATCTGTAGGCCTTCTGTGCACTTCCCTATGAGTTTGACTACAAAGTCGATGACTTGGGTAGGTTGGTTCTTTCTTACTAACTTTCCTGCAATTGGTTGACAAGCGAAGCATACTACGCCACTCTAGATAGAAGCTACCTTGTAGCCTCGTGTCCCCTTCTCAATAGCTCCGTAGGTTTCCTTGATCCTCTCTACTAGAGCACGATCCATGGCTTTCCCTGGGTAAAAATCCTATGGATTGGGTCCTTTCATACTCAACCCTGTGATCTGATTGATCAGCTTTGGATCAACTGTGATATGGCGGTTTAGCCACAAAAATTCTCCATGGTAACAAGAAAGCAACAACTTGACATAGGCATTGACTTCCTGGTGTCTACCAAAGTGTGGAATATTCATGACATTGAGCAGAGTGGACTGTGTGAGGTTCATCGTCCATGACTAGGGGATTATCTTAGAATTCTTACCCTTCATCTTGGTCAGGTATTTGTATGGGGTGAGCATGTTATAGACCTTCCGATATCCGAGGTTGAAGTCACTGAACTTCAACGCTGCGATCTTGTCTTGGTCTGCTTGAACTACGCATATCCCCTTCGGGAGGTATGCCATAACTAAGGTGTACTCAAAATATCTAGGTACACTATATCGATTGACTGCGTTGCTCAGAGGTGGAATATAGGCGGGATCAATTTGGCATTTGCTAAGACATCCCTGTGTTTGGTTCACTTTTCATCTTATGGACAAGATGGTCCGGCTGCATGAATAGTCAACGAAGACACTTGCACTTGTTCTTGTGGATGAATCTTGGACCCCTACAGATAATTCTATCTCCGACATGACTCTTTCAATCATTAGGTCGAGGAGTACTTCTGTCACAGATTCTTCGACTGCATTGAGCTCCTCGGACATACGCACTCGGGATTAATGATATCGGGTTCAAGATTAACTTAGACACTATAATGAAATAGACGGAAAGAGTGCGATGATCACTGTGCAAAATCCACTTAGTCTACGGGATCAAACTCTCAGTTAGCAAAAGTGTTCTTGGTGCACAACACGACGAGATAAATAGGTAACTTGAAAATGGGTCGCTTTGAATGGGTATGAAGCCTTCATTAACTCTATTCTATCTGTTATGGCACGGTCTAACGGTCTAGTGGTGAACCATAAATGGCTTTCTATCCGTTTAGAACGCTGGTCAAACGGTTATAATGTCCCCAACGACTATATTGATTCGCCATGGTGAAGTGTCATCTGTCGTTGTTCTGATATCCCGTCGAAGCTCCAATTTTGTAAATTCTCCTTCTGCGAGGTTCCTTTTGGATCTTTCTGCAGCTTTTCAGTCTTAGTTATCTTCTTACTTAGTTTTCTAGCCTTCTTTCCAGTGAGCTTCGTCTCAGTATTCCTTTTTCCATTCTGAATCTTATCTTCTTTTGACATAGTGACTTCACATTGTTGAGATTATTTTCTAGGATTCAAGGGTAATACTTCTTCTTTATCTGGGATAGGTATTTTAGTCTTCTGTGGGTCATCTAGTGTTCTTGCAACTTCGACATCTATKTCGCTWTTGTTAAATAGCTGCGATCTGTTCTCCTGTTCTYCAATCAAGTGTGTGATCMTTATAGTTATAAAATATTTTAACTTTTGCTTCTTCTGTTCTAAGACTTCTTCTTCTTCCTTTCATCTGKCTTGATCTCTATTCAGTAAATTTAATAATCTCAAAATATTCTTCTGTCGAAGTTCCATCTGCATTCATAGGTATCTGAGTGAGCCTCCCACATAGGTTTATCAACTTTCCTCAAAATAATCTTATTCTTCCCAGTGTAGGAATCATAGCAAGCTTTCCTAAAAGTTCCCAATTTCTTTCTATCATAACATTCACCTATGTTTCCTCATCCAGAACACAGTCAACGTCGAAGTCTCCTATTCTTGCTTCAATGCATTCTTTTTCTTTGAAGATCTCTGATAATCTGATATGTCGGTAGTCATTCAGGGTTTCTTTCATCTGTAGCAATACTTTCTCTGATTCTTTCTGTGATTCTACCATAACCTTAGTTTCTGGATCTGCCTTAGGGTTTTCTTGATTCAGATTCATTGTTTCAACTTTAACAATCATTCTAGGGAAATCCAACACTTCATGGTCCATAGCTTTGCAACAAAGTAAACTAGGTCTTCTCCCAGGGCATTCCTTAGCAACATGTCCTAGTCTTCTGCAACTGTAACAGAGGGTTAATCCTCTCTTTATTTTAAATGATCCCCAACATCCCTTGTACTGCGCGCTCGGATCATAGGATCTAACCTGCAACAAATTCTTTCTAGGATCCTGCATCCATTTGTTAGTCCAACTATTCTTTCTATGAATAGGTATAACATATCTTTCACTTTCTTATTAAATCTACTCATAGAAAACCTTCTTTCATCTACCAGTACCCTATTTTTCAAGCTAGGACAAAATTTATCAAACATTCCTAGATCCATACCGATGAAACAAAAATTCCCACTTATCTTACTTCTATAGTGCACAAATATTTCAGATCTAGAACTTTTCACTATTCTTACCTTTATTAGAGAACAGAGTTTGCATATCTTACCTCTTTTTTTGGCACAGAGCTTCACAAGTCCAATAGAATGTTGTGCACTAGGGAAACAGATCTATACATGGAGCTTTCACAGTTTTAGGTCAAATATTTACACAAAGCTTCTTCTTCTTCAGTTCCCAACAATCACAATTCTAGGTCCCGGCAACAGAACCATTTGTTGGCATAGGGGTAGACCCAGGTCTCAACGCTACAACAACGCACCAACAAAAACCTAACTATCGGCCCTTTTGAAAACACCTGCGAAGCAGATGAAGTCTCACCGAGGTAGAGGAAGGGGTGGTTACAGGACTCTAGTGTCTGCAACCTTAGTTGGGACACAGATCTGTGATTGTAATACTTAATAGGGCACTTAGCACTGTCAGTTCATCAATATTTAACCAATATCTACTCCGTAGATAAAACAGAGCATCGCGACATTCACCTTGATCTAATGTATTTAAGTACTAAGCATAAATAAATGGATCATATCTAGCAAATTCAAGCACTAAGCAAATTCACATAGGTCAAATCTAGCATCCAGATTCATCATAAGCACAAAGCATAAACAAATCTATCTATCTATCTATATCAATCACTTAGCAGATAACACATAAATAAACCAACACATCACACAAAGCAGAGAAACACAACATATACGTGGTTCACCCCTACCCTGGGGCTACATTCACCAACTCTTCTTCTTTATTATCTTTAGTCAAGCTTCTTACAGACACATAGCATCAAAATACTACTCCACAGAAGACAAGATATCTTCACACACTCTGCCAGATCCTCCTTCTTCTTGAGCTAGGATACAACACCAAGCCTTCCTACAATCACTTGCACTTAGCTTTGCAAGTCTTACATAATATGAACAAAGAACTTACAACTGTTGATCACATAGATCCAACATCTAGCAGTTAGCATTCTATCACATCGATGCCTCTCACATATCTATCCTTACATTGCCTAGACATCTATTTATATTACAAGATCGGGCCGAAACATGGGTAAACCCATGGGATGATATTCCCATACCCATTACATTATCCCAAAACCCAAAAAGGACCCAAAAAGGGGCCGAGATCTTGTGATCTCTGCTTCGTCTTGTTCTCCTCCTTTGACAGCCTATCAAATTCCCCAAAGATAGGTCAAAGATGACCAAGAACCCTCAAAACTTGGTCAAGGGCCATCACCCTCAATCCGTCATAAAAAAAATAAGGAATTTGCAAAGGAAATTTCTATGGCATGGCCACAATCCGAACAAAAAATGGGCCTTAGTCAGTTGGGATAAAGTCTGTAAGCCCAAATCTCTAGGAGTTCTGGGCTTGAGGGACCCTGGAAAATTAAATAACACCATGGGCGCAAAAATATGGTGGATATGGCTCAAAACTCCGGCAGAGCTCTCGGGAAAACTCTCGAAACAAAAATATGCCCCAAACACACATCAAGAAGATGCCCCAAACACGCATCAATCTCATCTCATCAGGTTGCATAAAAAAACTCAGGGCTCCAACATTTGGAACGTGTCCTGGAAAAACCAACCACTAATACAAGAACATGCTTTTTGGGAAATTCGTAATGGCTAGAATGCCCTATTATGGACAGATTCCTGGGAGCAAATTCCACCCCTTCAAATGGAAGAAAACCTACAATCCTATGAACATAACATTCAGGATCTATCCTCTCTCAAAGTGGCAGAATTGTGGTCAAATATCCCCAACAACTCTCCTTAGCGAAGATGGAAATCAACACACCAGGAACTCCAAGTGGAAATAGATTTTGACCTGCAGCAATGGAAACAAGAAACAAACCAAAGGCGAATCCGGATAAGCACAGGACCAAACATTCTCATATGGGGACACACTCTGCATGGGAACTTCACACTCAAGGAGGGATATACTCTACAGGAAAAATTCCAAAATATTCAAAAAGATCGCATTTGGACAACAATATGGAAATCAAAATTCTAGCCCAAAATCTCCACTTTCCTCTGGATTCTAATTCAAAACAAGATCTTAACATGGGATAACCTCCAAAAATGGGGTTTCATAGGCCCCTCAACATGCCACCTATGATACCGATAGGAAGAAACCATGGAGCACCTCCTAAACAATATTCCAATCAGTGAGGAAATCTGGAATCAGGCCACCCAGCTCATGAGAAGAACTAAATGAGTAAATAACAACATCATAAGAACAATCAGGGATTGGGAACCCAGATCTTACAAATGTCCTATCCTGAATAGAACTTGGCAACTTCTACTAGGCTTCAATGTATGGAAACTATGGAAAGAGAGGAACAAACAAATCTTTCATTCACAGACCTCCCCGCCCACCCTCCGCTGGATAACCATCCTCTTGCATCTCCAGAAAACCCTTCAGCTACATGCATGGACCCATGAATATTTCCCCATTGATCCAGGGGAAATCTCCTTCCTTAAATCCTAGGGCTTCTCTCTGTCACACTCCACCCTCCCCCCATAATCCCCCCTAAAAGAAAAGGCCCTCAGTCCCTCTACTTGGCTTCCCTCCCCACCCGAATTTCACAAAGTCAACTTTGATGGTGCCTCTAAAGGAACTCTAGGAATTTCTATTTATGGAGCGGTCATAAGGAATAGCATAGGACAAATTCAATACCTCATCGTAGAAAATATGATATTCGACACCAACAATTCAATGGAAATATGGGGTCTCATTAAAGGGGTGAAAATGGCTCTAGACCACAATCTCACTTAAATGATCATTGAAGGAGACTCCAAAGTCATAATCGACCTGGCCACCAAAATCATAAATGGAAAAGATCGAGACAAAATAACCCCCATTTGGCACCTCCTAGGCCCCCTAAACATTCTCAAGACACTTTTCAGGCCCTCTCTAACTCTCACCACCTCTCACATAAGGTGAAGTGAAAACAAAGTGGCAGATAGACTAGCCAATGCAGGGGTTGAATCCATGCAACATGTCATTTTCATCGATACAAGGTAGTCCCAAATCTCGTCTCTCTAGCTCCATTGCAAGGAGCTAGCCTAGTAGGATTTCCCTCCCCCAGATGGGGTGCCACCTGGATAGAGTTTGAGGACACATGGAACCAAGTGGCTAGGGGAGTTATTAACCCCGGCCGCCATCCCACAACCATTAAATTTTTCATGGCTCACACCATGAGGAAAGTTTTGGTAGTGCACCTGGACAGATAGGTCAAGTTAATGGCCACACGAGCAAGCCATACTAGGCGTACCAAGCCTAGGATCACTGTCAAATTGGCTTCAATGGCTAGAGGGTCTGTCAACTCGTGGGTGTGTAGAAATAAATGGGCTTTCTCCCTGGTGTATTCCTCCATTCTCCATCTGCCTTGGTTAGTTCTCTTCGACTCTTTTGAATGCTTCTGCATTGCTTCCCTTTGTGTATTATTCTTGGGATCTCTCACAACCCACCCTTGCAATTGTATTAGCTCTGAAACCCTCTTCCTTCTACACTCGCTCGACACTGATAAGATCCTTCTATGCAATTCCACCAGTGCCTTCTCCCACCTTTCCTAGCACCATCTCTCTGCCTCCCTACCCACAATGCATCGCCTCCATACTCTTCCTAACATGCCCAGAGAAAGAGGGAAATACAAGAGGGGAACGCGTTATTACAATACCCCCTCCAGACGCAATTGCCTCTCCCCCTCCCAACTGGCTCTCATTGCCCATTTCGCAATCCCACGGCACACCAACCAAAGGTCATAGGAGGCACCTCTGTCCACCCTTCTTCAGCTCCATGGCGTCAACCCGATGAAGGAGGAAGCATCACCTTTGTTCACACACATTCCTCCATCCACCCCTCATTTGATCCATTTCCTAATCTCGGTTAAGGAGGAAGCGCCACCTTTGTGCGTGCTCATTCCTCTGTCCACAGGCCTCTTGGCTCCCCCAAAACTCAATCAACATGACCCCTACTATGGTGATGGTAGTTGTATGGTGGGGGAGGAAATCCCCCCAAGCTGGCAAGTGGGGGAAAAAACAGTGGCTGCCAATGAGAACACCATAAAGGTTTCCAGCAAGGAAAAGGAGGAGGAGCAGCCCCAACAATTTACAAATCCCCTCATGGAGGAGCACATCCAATTCATATTTGAAATCAGGCAGAATTAGGATGATCAAATGCACTCTCAGCGCATTCTTGGCCAAAGAATGGACATCATGTTCAATGCACTAGCGGATGCTCTTGTGCGAACTATGTGCCCAACATGCGGACATTACTTCACCCTGGTCTACAACATCCATGGACAACTAGGCTCGACAATGGAGTAAATTCTCCAGGTTACTATTCTTTGTTAATTCCAGTTGCAGGATTAATTTCTTAGTTTACTATCACAACAGGCTAGAAGGACACACAGTTTTCCCCTACACTGTTTATGTGGTTTTTTTCATATCACTTATATTAATAGCTGGCCTTAGAGGCCACCTGAATACTGTACACACATTTTTGTTTACACAGATAGGATGCAGAATTTTGTTAAATCAATTTTGTTCAAATAGTTCTAGCTTACAGGATGATGTGTTGAACTCGGAACATCTAAGAGCCACCTATTCTAGTTTCCCTTCTGTGGAAAAACAGGTGGCTCACACTTGGCATTGTATAGATTATAGATGTTATTAATACAAGTATCCACTTTTATTTACAAAAAAATTTATTAACAATGCCACTAACCATTCATTATTAACCTATTGTTTTTTAGCCTAAGCTTATTTATTCATGCAGGGACAAAATTGGTGGAGGGGTGAAGAAGTGGAGGGTGAGGGAATGAAGGGTGCAATAATATATGGGTTAGAAAGGATAAGTGGATGATGTAGCAGGAATATGGGTGAAGGATGATGAAAAATGGAGGGGGAAGCGAGGCAAGTCAGCAAGCCATGAGCTTCATCAAGAGACCAATAAATGATATCTGAATCATAAGATTTTCTATAATTATAGGACCCTAACACCCTACACCATAGTCATTGGATTAAACCAACATGCATATTACATGCCAAAGTGTATGGGTGTGGGATGGGGCCCACCCATCCCCACAACCCAATAAGAATATGTCACATGGCATTGAAGGGTTGTGGATCCCAAAAAAGTAAATTGGTGTGCGCATGTGGAGGTAAGGACCGACAAGGCAAGGCTAGGAGTGGTCGAGAGATGACATGGCATCCCTGCAGGGTGCTAGGTGGAATAGGAGGTTGCACTAGCATCCCAGTTATCGATTTATATATATATATATATATATATATATATATAATTCAAAAATGATTAAAAATTATTGGAAAAATGTCGGTATTTTACAAGTGTTGAATTTGCAGGGCATTTTTTAGGCCCTAAACAATGTTTTTAGCAACTCAAAAAAAAATGTTAATGATG
Organism: Picea mariana; assembly: GCA_032191745.1. NCBI lineage: Eukaryota > Viridiplantae > Streptophyta > Pinopsida > Pinales > Pinaceae > Picea > Picea mariana. Next base: position 38,211 of record JASDQU010372900.1, read on the forward strand.
ATGTGGCCCAAGGTGTAGATTTTGCAACTCAAATGAAATATCTTGGCGATAGATTTCTAACAGTGTATTCCATTCATCAAACAGAGTTAGGATAAGTGATTTACATCCTGAGCAACGGAGAGTAAATTTTAAGCCCCAGTTAGCTTCGGAAGGACATAACTCCCTACTCTAGAATCGGATTGAAGAACGAGAGTAGTATATGGAAATATATTGAGCCATATAACATAGTCATGGAACTAACTTAAAATTCAGGGAACATGAAAAATTACAAGAGAATTT
>JASDQU010372901.1:6530-25664 GCA_032191745.1 Picea mariana
ATTTTGTCACTTCACTTTATTATTTAAATAATCCTTCTTGACTTTGTCACTTTACTTTATCATTTAAATAATAATTTCTTCTTTGCAAGCTCTTTGACTTCTTTGACCTTTTGGGGCTTCAAGCCAACATATGAGGGTCCTCCAACTTCATAAGGCCATAACTCTCAAACCGTGAGGAGTTATGTGACGTTTCACATACCACCAAAAATGGCATGACATGTACTATCCATATAGAATAGTATTACCTTCAAATATATTAAAACTCATACCATTATACATGAAACAACATTGGGTCCATTACCCAAACCTTTGTGCTACCGGAATTTGCTACTGGACTTTCTTCAAGGGTTGACATCAATGACAACCAACCTTAATCAACAAGATTTTCCTCAAAAGGAAAGGAAATTGAGCTTAGAGGTATCCAAGGGAAACCCTTTAAGGTGATTATCTCTAATAGCACAACAAAATTACTCAAAAAGGAACACCTTGGTGTAATTTCATAATTGTGTTCACTTAATGTTCAAACATCTATATCCTTTGCTCCACTGGATCTACAAATAGTCGTCAACAATAATTCCAAGGTATTTGGAAAGATTCCTAAGAGTCTTCCACCTATTCAATACCATGGCCATGCTATTCATTTGCAACCAGGAAGTGTACCACCTAGCATTAGGCCTTATAGGTATCCATATGCATAGAAGAGTGAAATTGAGCATATGATCCAAGAAATGTTAGAGGTTGGCATCATTCAACCTAACCAAAGTTATTTCTCTTCACCAGTAGTGATGGATACAAAAAAGGATGGTTCATGGCGTATGTGTCCAAATTATAGACAGCTCAACAATATGACCATCAAATATAAGTTTCATATTCCTACCATTTATGAATTATTAAATGAATTTCATGCAGCAATTTTCTTTACTAAATTGGATCTTTGTTTTGGATATCATTAAATCAAAATGAGGCAACAAGACATTCCCAAAATAGCCTTTAGAACACATGAAGGTCATTATGACTTTTTGGTATAGGACTTACTAATGCACCTTCAACATTTCAAATCTTTATGAATTCTATTTTCAAACCCTTAGAAAAATTGTGTTAGTATTTTTCAATGACATACTAATCTATAGAAAATCTTGGGAAGAATGTGTAGAGAATATTGATAGAGTATTACAACTATTGGAAGAGAAAAAACTTTATGCAAAGCCTTCCAAGTGTTCCTTTGGATTTCAAGAAGTGGAATATTTGGGTCATATTGTATCTCATGAAGGTGTAAAAGTGGACCCTAACAAAATTAAAGCTATGAGGGAATGGCCAATTCTCAAAACCTTAAAGAAACTTGGAGGACTTTTAAAATTGACAAACTATTATTGCAAGTTTGTCAAGAATTGTGGTCAAATAGTATCACCACTAATAAAATTATTAAAGAATGAATCATTTTCTTGGACTCAATAAGAAACCAAAGTTCTTGAAAAAATTAAGGAGGTTATGTGTACAACTCTTATCCTAGCCACACCTGACTTCACAAAAATATTTCTTGTGGAATGTGATGTCTTGGGCCATTGTTATAACCCTAATTTGTACCAAACATACTTACTTGCCATCAGTCCATCTCATATTCCTTCTTTTCCAAGCCAGTACTAAACAACTCTTCTTAAAAACACCCTTTTTAAAGGCCTGCGTGCCCTGCTTCACTACAGCCCGCGTGTACACTCTAGCTGACCCACTACAGCCCGTGTGTACCTACAAAAGCACGAAAAATGGAAATTTGTTGACGAAACACACAGTGTTGGGTAAGTTAACTAAACCTTTCGAACATGCATGGCCAGTCACTCGACTAAATACCTATCTCTTTCTAGCCTATAAAGGAAGGGGTAGGGATCCCATTTGAAAGGAGGAAAAACATAGTAAAGAAACTCTACCCGAATTTGTATTCCCCTTTGCCCAATATTCTGCAACCATTTGGTGATTTCAATGAAGAAGAGAAGCAAGTGTGTTAGAAGTTGGTGCACAGTAAAAGAGGAGCCCAGGACCAGATTCGTGGAGCAGTGGTCAGCTTCATCATTGTAATTTTCTTTAGTGAAGTTAATAATAAAGAATTACTTTTCCCGTCCCACCATATGAGGTTTTCATTGTTTATTGCGTACATGTCGATTAAATATCTAACCCATTAATCCATAGATCAACTGAATGTGGAGTTCTTTGTTTGTCCTTTGTGAATGTAGGTCAGCCTTGGGAGGAGAGTTGTGGTCAAAGAGAAACCAAGTGTGAAGAGGGATCGATACCAAACGTCAGAAATAAGGTATGTTCACTTGATCTTCTTAACTATTTATTTGCTTAAGAATAATGCGGATTAGGTCTGGGATGATGGTAAAATGTAGAAATATTTAGGTCTTTTCTGCATGCATGATAAAACCCTAAGTGCTATTCCGTAGGGGGATTTCGCACTCACAACAAAATTGGCGACCATACTAGGGAGCTCTCGGGTTTTCTGGGGATACTTTTTGGTAGTTTTAAATTGGTTTCATCACCTTTTTTCTGAGTTTCTACAAGAGTCTGAGCTAGTAGGGATTTTGGTCTTCCATACCAGTATTCCCTGCTTTCTTTGCTTGGCTGCATTTTATTTTTGGGAAGTCATAGAGGTACATGCAGCCTGTATAAGTCCTGCATGCATGTACACGCGCCCAACCTTCACACAGCCCGTGTGGACACGCTAGTTGATGAAGTGAAAGTAGCGTGGCTAGGTTCAGAAAATTTTTATTAAAGAGGCAGTCATCCTCTTCCCTGTCAGAAGTGATCCTTCTCAGGGGTTTTCTAAAACTCATTCTAGTCTCTTTTTTTGCAGTTTGTAGCTTAGGTACCACCTCAGATTCGTTTTGTTCTATGAAATTTTCCTTGAATTGTTTTTCTTTTCTGACAAAGTAAGTTTTTGAGTCTTCAAGAGATTTTGGTTCTCAATACATGTAGTCTCTGGAAGTGCTTGATTTCTTGTATTTTCATTTTTGAAGAGTTGCAGAGGTACACGTGGCCTACATAAGGTCTGCATGCGTGTACATGCGCTCTGACCTTACATAGCTCGCGTGCACATGCTGATTGTTGAACTGTCAGCAGCGTAATTGTTGAGAAATTTTTTGTTTATGGAGAGGCAGTCATCCCTTTCCTTGTCAAGAGTTATATCTCTCAGGTTTCTTGTTCTCTGTCATAGTAGTCGACAACTTAGGTCCGATCACARCAATAGCTTTCTTTTTCATTAAAAAGTTTTCCTCAAAATTTTTCTTTCATAGGGTTTTTAGACAAGTGTGAGAGTCTGCTTTCATCCGTTTGTGTGTTATTGTCAGTAACTCTTTGCAATCTGTGCTTAGGCCAGAAGTTTTCTTGGTCTTTACTTTTCATCATTTTTCCTTTTTTCTTTGTGAGTATTAAATAAATAAAAAAAAAAAAACTCTTCTATTTCTTGGTTTAGTTAAGTAGTTGTTGGTTTGCATAAATAACCAGGAAAAAATTTTCTTTCATAAGTTATTGGTTGTTTACTTAGGAAAATAAGTAGCTCGTAGTCGAGCAAAATCCTGTTTTGAGTTTACTGTTCAAAGATCTTAGAAAAAATTTAGTTTGAAATATTGATTAAAATTTTGTCGAGAAGAATTTATTTTGTTTCCAGCTTTCTATTTATATTTTCTTTCGTCTTTCAGAACATCACTAGTTTTACTTTCATAACCTTTGACTTAAGACAAGCCATAAAAATTAACGATTAATTAAAATCAACCAGACTTTATGTTTGTAGGGTCCATCAACTAGTCTAGGCTAGAGCCTTGATTTAGGTTGGAGAGGAAACTCTTCAAGGCTACAAAACATACATAAGATTCTATGCTAGGGAGTGTTAAAAGTCCAGTATCGTGAAAGTTATCCAGGACCCCCCTCTAACACAAGGGCTAAACACGAGGTCGTGTGCAGAAGGGTAGCAGAGATAACCCCTCCAAAGTTGGACCAAGCATAGTGGGGAACACATATAGAGGGTTTGTTTTGGGATTTTGTCGATTGCATTTCCACAGAGCTTCATAGGTCTCGAATATGTTTGAGGTCCTCAGTTGTCTTCTGGACAACTTGATTTTGATACCCTTGATAGGTTTCGGGATTGATACCCTGCTCATTGCAGTCCACCCAACTATTGATTGTACCCACCTAGTGACTGTTCACGCGTTGGCAACCTAGTTGCCATTATTTTAGGGACTTACACAGGTGACTGTGAGGGTAGACCACAGTACCTAGGATAGACATCGGGCCACACTTTGAAGAGTATACCCAGAGGGTTCTTCCATGTTTGAGTTTCACTTGCACCAGTAAGTTTCTCTAGTGTTGGTTGTTGTAACTGTTCTTCCAAATAGTTTAGTCATTGCTTGTGTTATCTCGTAGGGACTTTTTCTAGTGTGTGATGTTTTTGAATGAATAGAAATCCCTAATGTGTCTTTGATCTTTTCACACAGTGGAGGATCACGAGCTCTGTCGATCATGAAGGCTTCTTGTCTTGCCACCGGTTACACTGGAGCCACCCCCTCCACCGCTAAGGTAAAAGATAGACCAACAAGGGTCTTTTGAAGCGACCGGGTCACAGGAAACTGTGTCCGACCAACATCCAGAGGAACCAACCATTTCATAATTTGGAGAGGAAGCTCTTGGTCCATCCAAAACTCTAACCACTGATCATTCGGCACCCATCATCATACAAATTTATCCTTATGTGCGCCAGACAGTGTCACACGCAGCAATGGAAACAAATCCTGCCACTTCTTCTAGAAATTATTCTATTCCCACTACGGTTGTCACCACAGGGGGTGTTCCACCTCCTAACCCACCATCATTGGTCTGAGCCACCATGGTCTCGACTGCCTCTACCTCGAGTAGTGGTTTGATCCCATCTTTGGTGGTGGCCACTGTGTATTCCACACAGAGTGCGACATGCCCTCCATTCTCATATGGGATGCCTAGCTCAGGTACAAGCCATGTACTCTCCTACTCCACTTTACAGACTTTAGGTCTGGGGGTAGGGAGCTCTAACACTCCTCTGCAAGGACTAATGGGAGGTAGTTCAGCTCCCTTTAATGCTTTCCCTTATAGAGGAGGTCATATACCTCCTTCTTCCCCTTCGCTCAGTGGTTCCCACCAGCAATTTGTCGGGCCAAACGAGTTCATTCGAACTAGGAATTCAAGGACCACCTTCTCATAATATGTCGGTAGTTTCAACACCATTTTCTTTGTTTGGTGTGTTTGGTAACAACACTTTCTTGTCAGATGCCTTCCTGACTAGGGGCAACCCCGGTTACGGACAACCTAATCTTATACAGGGTACTATTCCTGCACAGGGGGCACACCCAGGAACATCTTCTGCATCAGGACCTTGGAATTATTGGTAGGGATCAGTTCCCTCTTCAGGAATGTCAATCGGGGGCAACTCTTTTCACAACCAATGGAACCCCAGGCAAGGTGCAGTACCTATGCCCATGGGATCATCATGGGGCAACCCTTCCCAAATTCCTCTGAATGTAATGCACATCCAACCATCTACATCATATTTCAGGAATCAGTCAATGATGTCTCCTCAAATGAAAAATCTATATGTTGGTCATGGCCATGGTTTTTACCAGAACCTAGTTCAACAACCTAACTTTTCCTGGCAACCTTGTGCCAATCAAACTCTGGGCCCCTTTTTCCATGGTTATCACAAACAACCCAAACTACCTTTCTTGGCAACTTTGCATCTTCCAGACTTAACAAGGTTTTTGAATGACCCTATCTGTCATGATCCTCATTGGTCCCCTATGTCGACGAAGTTTCCTTCTGACATACCAAAGTTCAAGGCCAAGCCTAAAAAAGATCCAGGAGATCATGTGACTACTTTTCACCTTTGGTGCTCGTCTAATTCGTTGAAAGACGACTCCATACAGTTGTGATTGTTTCAACGTACTCGCATTCATAGTGTTGCGAAATGGTACGTTGAGCTCGACCTCTCAAGATACTCTTCCTTCGACGAATTGGCAATGACTTTCCTAAACCATTTCCAATTGCCTGTGAGATACGACACTGGCATAGAATATTTGGCCAATTATGAAAAGACAAAAGTGGACCATATCTTCGATCACATMTGAGAGTGGAGACGCCGATAGATTTTGATTAAGGTGCCAGTCCCACCAGCATTCCTACTAGAGTGGTTCCTTAATTATTTGGTCCCACAGTTATCCAAAGACGTCACAACGTCGGGAGTGTTTTCTGAAGAAGATGCAATCATGAGAGCTCAACAGCTTGAGATCATCTATTCTCAGTCTAGTTTACTGTACGAGATATTGCCAGATGTGCCACGATCAATACTTGATAAAACCAGACAGAGAGTTGGACCACATGCCRATGGTATTGTTGGATCAGCACAAACAAGGCCCATTGAACAATTGACGAAACAATTGCAGCAATTGTCTATCCAACATACAGCGGCCAGCCAAACTACTGTTTCGGTTTCTCTCCCTACCCAAACGTCGGATGTACACAGTGTGCAATCGACAAATCTGAAGGCCACMMAAAATCCTGATGGAAAGAAGAAACAACGTAAGAAGGGTAAGGGGGATAAGAAACCCACTAATAATGTTAGTGGGGGCAGCACCGAAAAAAGGAAGTCAAGGTATCTGTGTAATCTATGTGTGGAAGACCACCCAACTCACCAATGCCCTTGTCTTGCAGAGGCCCAAAAGTTATTATCACAGCGACAGCCTGCTGTGTTAACAAACCCATTTCAACATGGCCAAAATATAACTCAAGCCTCTACAAGCATGGAAGGGGGCAGCCAAGGACCTCCTCCGTCCTCAAACAATCCTACATCCATGAATGTGTATATGATGAAAGGTGATGCCTATAATTTGACTAGAGCACATGATTACAACAAGCCAAGAACCTCTGAGAAAGGTAAAGAAGTTGAAACCCCATCTCTTCCTCTATAGATCGAGAAGACATTGGGCGAAACCATGACGCATCCCAAAAGGTGCGTTTAAGAAGGCTTCTCACAACCTGAATGCAAAGGTCACCCAGAACTACTCTGTGGTGGAAGATTTGTCTCAAACCCTTTGTGCGATGTCTGCTTTGGAAGTCCTCCAAAGCTGCCCTTCCCAGAGAAAGGCTCTGTTAACCGCTTTAGGATCCGCTGAGACTTGTAATCCGGGTACGATCATGCTTGATACAACCGACTTGAAACCTCATCTTCCTTACCACATAGCATTCCAGATAGTCGTGGATTGCACCACGAAAACTTTTACTTGGAACATTTTTTGCACGGTGGTTGATGAGGGCACCTCAACATGCGTAATGTCTTTAGCATGTTGGAAGGCCATTGGCCAGCCCGTTTTGTCTCTGTCACCTACTCTTCTTATTGCTTTCAACAGCCATTCGTTCCAACCACATGGCATTATCCCCACTTTTCCCATGCAGTTAGGACGGAAAACTGTGTGTGTTGAGGTTGAAGTGGTCGACGCATATCTCGACTACAATATATTGTTAGGGAGGAGTTGGACCTATGCTATGAAAGAAGTAGTCACTATAGTTTTTTGGGTCTTGTTGTTCCCAAATGAGGGTTGGATCATGACCATTGATAAGTTGTCCTTCTCCTGTCATGACCCTTCATTGGGGGCATCCACGGTTCCAATGATTGATAACCCTCAACCCAGCGTCATCAACATAGGTGTTAGTTTGTGCCCACCTTTGATGGGTACTTTCGATTACCCACCTCCTCAAGGCGATGTTAAGTTCATATCTGACCACCATAAGGTTGATATTTTCCAAGTTTCATCATTTTGTATGACTTACTTTAATGATCCGTGGATTCTTCCTTCTCCATCGGCCACGATGGAAGGGATAGGGCACCATGGTATGTCCATGCCCTTGTCCTTGGCAGAAGTGGCATACTCTTTAGTCCATCAAGCTTCCGCTGACCCCGATCCAACTCCCACATAAGAGTTAGATCCAATTCTAGAGCCTATTTGGGCTCAAGGTTCCCTCATTGATACAGATTATTTAGACTTATTCTTTCCCTCAAATGAAGCAATCATTGAAGCAATGACTAGTCTGGACAAACCCTAGGCTGATCTTCATCACAATTCTTACTTCCTCCCAGAGTTAAGCAGAATTGAAGCAGGGGAATTCACCTCGACTATGACTGGAGATAGGTCTTCTCCTATCAATCCTTTGGCTACACATGTTGTTTATGTTGAGGGAAATATGGAAACCATCGTCGAAACTATACCTATAAACATCTCCAGAACCCCTGGCGTCGTGGAGAATGCTTTCATCAGAGCTGACTGCTCCCCCGAAGAGATTCAAATCTACACAGATTTATTTAAGGAATTCCACGACATTTTTGCTTGGTCTTACGAGGAAATGCCAGGCATCGATCCAAAAATTGTTGAACACGAAATCACGACTTATCCTGACGCTAAGCCGGTTCGGCAGAAGATTCGTCCAGTTAATCCTAAGAAAGTAGTAGCTATTAAGGTTGAATTAGAGAAACTGCTCAAGGTAGGTTTTATCTACCCCATCCATTTGACCCAATGGGTATCAAACCGCATGTCGGTTAACAAAAAACAGGGTACCATTCGCGTATGTACAGATTTCCATGATTTGAACAAAACCTGTCCAATAGATAATTTCCCCACACCATTTATTGACCAGATAGTCGATGAATGCACAGGTTGTGAAGCCTTTTCTTTCATGGATGATGTTTATAGATATAATCAGATACAAATCAAACCTGAAGACCAACACAAAACAGCATTCATTTTTCCATGGGGTACATTCGCGTATTGTAAGATTCCTTTTGGTCTGAAAAATGTTGGAGCCACATTTCAGTGGGCCATGTATTTTTCTTTCCACGATCTCAAGAATATCATTGAGGCCTACTTAGATGATTTAGCATCACAATCTCATAAGAGAAATGATCATCCCACTCACCTCCGACTTATCTTTGAGCGATGTCGCTACTTCCGGATTCGCTTGAATCCCAACAAATGCAATTTTTGCGTGACGTCGGGTCATCTGCTAGGTTTCATAGTTTCAACAACAGGGATCATGGTCGATCCTCTCAAGGTTGAGGCAATAGTTCAGTTGCCTCCCCCATGTACAATCCTTCAACTTCAGAGTCTACAGGGAAAAGTGAACTTTTTGCGGCATTTCATCACAAACTATGCTGAGATCACAAAGGGCTTTATGCGCTTACTGAAGAAACATGTTCCTTTTCATTGGGACGATGTCGCTCAAAGATCCTTCATAGCATTGAAACATGCCCTCACAACTTCCCCTCTACTTCAGCCACCCAATTATAACAAAGATTTTGTATTATACTTGGTTGCATCAGATTCAACCATCGGCATGGTCTTAGTTCAACAGAATTATTTTCTCTTAGATTATGTGATTTATTACCTGAGCCAAGGCCTGGTTGGACTGGAACTCAATTATTCTCATATGAAAAAACTTGCGTTGGCAGCAGTCCATGCTGTCCAACAGTTCTATCATTATGTTTTGTTTCGCAAGACCACTGTCATTGTCGTTGTGAATTCGTTTCAATACGTGTTGACCCGATGCGTCATTCATGGAAAGATTAGTATATGGATAGTTGTCCTCCAGGAATTTGACTTAGATTGTGTTTCAGAGAAATCCAAAAAGTCCCTGGTCTTTGCGGAACTCATCTCGAAACTTCTGGTCGAATCCGATGATGTTATGCCCGAAGAGTTTCCTATTAGAGGAGATATGGTTTTGATCGCATCTTTGGATCCCTGATATGGAGATATACTTGTCTATCTCCGGACTTTGAAGTGCCCCGCCTCTGCTTCTCATGATGATCATTTTCGTATACGCCATCAGGATAAGAACTATCTCATACTCGAAGACACGTTGTATCATCGAAGTGTATATTGCATCCTTCGTCAGTGCCTCACTCATGAAGAAGTAAAAATCATAATTAATGATTGCCACACAGGAGCATGTGGCAGTCATTTGTCTGGGCTGGAAACAGCCCAAAATATTTTACAATCCGGTTACTTCTAGCCAACACTAATCAAAGATTGTATCGCATCAGTCAAGAAGTTACACCTCTGTCAAATATTCTCACGGAAGATGAGGGCACATCCCGCTCCCATGTTTCCTGTCATTACCGTTGGCCCCTTCACCAAGTGGGGGCCCCTTCACCAAGTGGGGGATTGATTACACTACCTTCTACCCTCCTTCAGTAAGGGGGCACCATTATATCATCGTAGCAGTAGACTACTTCACCAAGTGGGTCGAAGTTATGCCAACATTCAAAGATGATGGCGAGATTGTCGCCCTCTTTTTGTTTAACCAGATTATAGCACAGTTCAGTGTCCCGAGAGAGATTGTCACTGATCATGGAAGTCACTTTCAAAACACAATGTTGACTGAGTAAACATCAAAGCTTGGGTTGAGGCAAGAACATTTGTCACCCTACTACCCTCAAGTGAATGGTCAGGTGGAATCTGTCAATAAATCTCTTAAGACCATCCTACAACGAACGATCAATTCGACCAAGTCAAATTGGCATTTGATGTTATACTCAGTATTATGGGCCTACCGAATGTCTGTTAAGACTGCAACCGGTTTCTCACCTTTTCAGCTCATTTATAGACTGGAAGTAGTCTTTCCCATAGAATTACAGATCCAATCTTTAAATTTGGCAGTACAGTTATTGCCAAACACTTCACCGCTTGAAGAGCGTTTATTATATCTCGAGCAACTCAAGGAGTAGTGTCGTGATGCAGCCTTAGCTAACGAAGCCCACAAAAAAAAAGTCAAGTGTCATTATGATCGGTCTGTTCATCCTCGGATTTTCTTGGAAGGCAACCTTGTCCTCGTCTACGACCAAAATAAGGACCCCCTAGGGGCAGGCAAGTTCAAACCCATGTGGTTCGGACCTTTCATCATAAAAGAGGTTCTAAAAAAGGGTGCTTATCGTCTGGTAGATTTTGAGGGAAATGATTTGGCAGAGCCTAGAAATGGGCTCTACCTCAAGAAGTATTACTCATAGGTAGGTCACCTTGGGTAACTTTTTGTAACATATGTATAGTCTTTGTACTATTACTTTTTGGTTTCTTTTGGTTTTATGGAAGTGTCATTTTTTATGTTATATTTTTTCACTGTGGCAGATGTCAAGTGAATCAAAGGTGTGTGTTGGATTCGCAGATGGTGCTAGACGACACACTCGGAGGCTTGCCTCCGCAGCTTGGGTAATTTTTACACCTCGGGGCCAGTTTCTATCTTCAAGAGGTATATGTTTAGGTGAAACCACAAACAATGTCGTCGAATACAACACAGTTATTGATTTTCTTCGTGACGCTTTGCCACTCAGTATCTCTCACCTTCGGGTCTATTTAGATATTCAGCTGGTTGTGTCTCAGTTAAATAAAGTCTACCGTGTTCATGATCCTACTTTACACTGAAGGTTCCTTAGGGTACATCTCTTAGAATGAATATTTGATTATATTACATATTTTCATGTTCCTAGGAGATTAAATCAAGTCACAGATACTCTAGCTAATCAAATTTTAGATTGGCATCTCGCACACATATAATAAAGACACACACATGCACATGTAAATACATTTTTAAAGAAAATGTAATCCATAAGACATAAAAAGACATAAAAATTCATAAAAATACATATATAATATCAAAAAGTATCAGAGTACATGTGTGGGTGCAAGCGACTCAAAAATACATCCAGTAACGAGTCATAGGGCTTATGCCCTCAAAAATATACAAATAGTTCCCTCAGCACGTGAAAAATCCAGCCTAACTAAGGATGGGGCCTGTTGGCCCTGTTGCAATGGTCAACGGCGTTTGCCAAATGCTGAAAAAGTCAGACCCACGTCTATGGTGTGGCATGCACCCACTACATGAGGTTGCATAGATGGTGGCAGATCCTTAATCTCTACCATGGGGACTATGCGAGTAAGCGAGGTGAAGTTTCTCTCTACTCGTCTCAAAACTCTCTTAGCCTCACCAGCTAGAGGTACTCATGTTGTTGCTGGACCGCCGGCTGCAACTATGGCTGCCTCTGGTCGAGGACATCGTATGTTCCTCACATAGTTCATTGGTTGCACTAGCCCCACATATGCACATAACAGACACAGATCTGTCATATACTCTGGTGTATTAAAAAAATGATATATATAAAAAACAACATAAAAATTACATATATGTAACAAAAAAACGAAGCAAACTTACCCATCTCTCCTCGCTGCTCTCCTGGAGGTACCGATATCTCAGGATCTCTTGAGAAGTTAATCTCAGCATAGGGGTAATCCTCTATGACCAGGATCTATCGTGACAACTAAGCAAAAAAGTTGTCATCAAAGGCCTCAATGGTCCTTCCCCCCCTGTCGCGGCAGCAGCACCGCCCATCTGCATAATGTGGGAAGAGAGGCCTGGTGCCCTCATACCACCTCTCGGGGGCTGAAACTAGGCACTCTCGAAGAAGAAGAAAGAGCAAAGAATCGTTCCAAACCCGAAGTTCCTTTGATTCTGCAACTGACAATCTGTTAGTTGCCTCTTCATACAATCCAGTAATGTGGGTCTCCAGTCAAAAATTTGTGCATTTAAGCATTGAACTGCACAATTCATTTGTGCATGAGAAGCCTGATGCAAATCTACAGACCCAGTAATCCACATGATGAGAAACACTATCACTTGTAGTGATAAGTCTAAGATCTTGCTTATCAGTACTTGTGAGCTCATTTTGTCTGTACCCGCCTCGTAATGGAGTCCAATCAACTCTGATATCTTGTGAGGCCTGGAGGGAAAAGTATGAAAATTGACTGGTTCCCCTCTCCTGGAGAGGCCAGTCAGAAAGTATATATCCTCTGTCGTTGGAACCAACGACTGCCCCTCTAGCATAAAGGCCTCTGCGTCAAGATGCCAATAATCAACCAAGGCATTCAATAGCTTAGGTTGTGCTCGCATGAAAGGACATAGAAAAAATTTGGACAACCCACATTGCATTAATGTAGCAACAGCATTAGGGTCCTCCCCAACCAACGCACTAATATCCTCATGCTCTCTTTCCCTCCAGTGAACATACATCCTACAAAAAAACCAGTTCAGGAGGGTTAAATCTTGTTTTTTTTAATTTTTTTACATTAAATGAAGGGTCCACGTGGGTTGTAATGCTGACAGTAGCGTGTACACGCGTGCAGTTTTTCCTCTACCCGCATGGACTTAGGGCTGACCTTTTAAAAGGTCGACACCCCTCCAAAAAATGAATTTAAATGCATAAAGAAATAATTAAATTGCAAGAGGGGGTAGTGAGTACTTACTTGGTCCAAGCAGATGGTCGTTTCATCCACTGAAGCTCCTGGATTCAACTCTTTTCACAAAGGGGTAGTTTTGGTTTTTTGTCAATTTCTCAATTAGCAATGGTGATAATGAGCTTCCAGCTTCTATTTATAGACTTTTTGGCCTCTTTTTGTCAATTTGTTAGGATCCTTTTGTCATTTTTTCTAAACCGGAAATCATTTAGTATGGTTCGGGAGTTTTCTTTGGATTGTCATGAGAAGTGTTCTTAGGGTATTTGGAAATTTTTGGAGTTTTGGGTCATTTTGAAGGTCCTTTGGTAAAAAGACATTTTTTCCAACTCGTTGCATTTAAGATAGGATTCCACCTCCACTTTCTGCATCTTGTTGTCTTTTTCATTTTTCCATAAGATCGATCCTACCGAGTTGCGACGCGGAACCATCATTGCTTCTTTATGAGTGTCGTAATTTAGTGGTAGAGCCTACCTTCACATGGATGCCCTAGGTAGATCTTGGTTTCATTTTGGTGTCCATTCTATCACTAAACGACTATAGGTCTGGGAGTCCTTACTAGATTTTCCTGATTATGAGTTTGATCCTCATTTGCATAATTCTGTATCACTCTTGATCTCACCCTCGGGACTCCCAAAACTTAACGGGTCTTCTTTTAAGCTCTTTTCATACCCTCTAAATGTGAAAAGATTGTCAAGCGATCTTGTTGACCTTCATGCTCGCTAAACTGAAATTTGAAGTCACGTATGTCCGGCGGTAGTTTACCCCTTTTTCGGTCTGGATGGTCAACTGTACAAACAAAGGTATACTCTAGAAGCCTCGATTGTCTAGAAGAGTACTCTCGGGTAGAATTTTAACCCTTTCTCGGGCCTGAGGGACTAAATTTACGAAAAAGGGACCCCCACGGAGTCCATAGTTAAGATCTTTTCAGACTCCCTAAAATTGAAAAGATTGTCGAGTTACCTTATTCTTTCACACTCATTGAAATGGTCCAGAAGAACATTCCTGATGGAGTCCATAGTTAAGCTTTTTTTAGACTCCTTAAAAATGAAAAAATTGTCAAGTGACCTTGTCTTTATCAAACTCTTTAAAATGGTTTTGAATAGATGTCTGACCGGTGTTAGTTTACCCCTTTTTCAATCTGACTAGACTATCTTCGAAAAAGGTACCCCAGCGGAGTCTCCTTTTACGTTTTTTCAGACTCTCTAAATATGAAAAACCGTCGAGCTTACCTTCTCTGGGCTCATTAAAAGTACATCGAAGGACGTTACCATTGTGTGTTTTGTTAACCATGTTTTCATACCTGCGTCTTTGGCCTAACGCCAGCTCCATGTTGCTCTCAACTGGACCATCTGAGGCATGCCTTATACACAAGCCCTGTAGCACTTTGCCTTTGCATCTTGACACCTTTGGCCCTGGGAGCGATTTTTCTGAATGTCCTTGCTCTGAACATTAGTCTTGGCCTTGCGCCTAGAACTAATATGTTTGCGACACTCGTTACTCCTTTGTAACTTAGCATTATTTTATTCATTTTCAAGATTTCCAAAATTATTAAAAAAGACAAAAAAAAAATCAAATATACCCCAAAAAGAGGAAGGGAAAAGTATTTTCGTTTTATTGGCAGCACAATGAGTCGCCCTTGGAAAAAGCACATCCTTCCATTTGTTAGTCAAGCTCTGGGATTTAATATGACCTTAGGAATTTGTTCTCACTACATAGAGTTGTGTCCTCCTCCATTTGGTTATTCTTCCAAACATATGGAGAGTTTGTGTTGCCTCCTGCATTGTGAACTTATGTCAATGTCATGTTGCCTGAGTCTCATCATTTGTCATGCTATTGTCCAAGGGAATTTTTACCAAGCCTGAGTCGTCCCCTCTACATTTTTTCTCTTGCCCTCATTCCCGACCATCCTGAAAGTCCAATCAAGTCTTTGTTCGAACTCAATGAAGCCTTCAGTCTGATCATCAAGATCCTCTAGTCTATGCCTGACAAGCCGTCAAACACTTCTGGGTATTGAATTCGTACACTCCTATTACACTCCTACCCAAGTTTTGAAGATTTTGAAGTTGTTTCTCGAGCTCTGAATACCTCATCTTCAGCCATCAGGCCCTATCAGCTTCTAGAAGATGGATACTATACATGTATATCTTTTTTGATTTAAATATGTAGCTCCATTGTGTATTGCTCATGGCTACACTTTATATAGTTATATGACATGGATCTACAGTTTATTTGATTGGTAGCCATAATTTTATTTCATCCCGAGCATGGGTATGCCCGCCTTGGTGAGACGATTTTTTTTTTGCAGATGGCACCTCCCGAATTCTGGTCCCTAGGCTCACTGGTTTGGTACGTTGATAAATATTGATAATGTATTTCAACCATCAGATGCTCTTCTGACCTCACACATTAGGGGGCATCTATTATAACCCTAATTTGCACCAAACATACTTACCTGACATCAGGCCATCTCATATGCCTTCTTTTCCAAGCCAGTACTAAACAACTCTTCTTAAAAACACCCTTTTTAAAGGCCCATGCACCCTGCTCCACTACAGCCCACGTGTACACTCTAGCTGACCCACTACAGCCCACGTGTACCTACAAAAGCACGAAAAATGGAAATTTGCTGATGGAACACACAGTTTTGGGTAAGTTAACTAAACCTTTCGACCATGCATGGCCAGTCACTCGACTAAATACCTAGCTCCTTCTAGCCTATAAAGGAAGGGGTAGGGGTCCCATTTGAAAGGAGGAAAAACATAGTAAAGAAACTCTACCTGAATTTGTATTCCCCTTTGCCCAAGATTCTGCAACCATTTGGTGATTTCAACAAAGAAGAGAAGCAAGTGTGCTAGCAATTGGTCCATAGTAAAAGAGGATCCCAGGACCAGATTCGTGGAGCAATGGTCAGCTTCATCATTGTAAGTTTCTTTAGTGAAGTTAATAATAAAGAAGTACTTTTCTCGTCCCACCATATGAGGTTTTCATTGTTTTTTGCGTACATGTCGATTAAATCTCTAACCCATTAATCCATAGATCAAAAGCATGTGGAGTTATTTGTTTGTCTTTTGTGAATGCAGGTCAGCCTTGGGAGGAGAGTTGCAATCAAAGAGCGACCAAACATGAAGAGGGATCGATACCAAATGTCGGAAATAAGGTATGTTCACTTGATCTTCTTAACTGTGTATTTTCTTAATAATAATGGGGATTAGGTCTGGGATGATGGTAAAAAGTAAGAATATTTAGGTCTTTTCTACATGCATGATAAAACCCTAAGTGCTAGTCCATAGGGGGATTTCCCACTCACAACAGCCATGGAATTCAAGGTGAAATTTTAATGCAATAAGGAAGGACCCTTGCCTTTGAAAGTAGCCAACTTAAAGGAAAAAACTTACTCAAACCCATTTATGAAAAATAAATATCATTCATACTACATGCAGTTTAGAAATGGCACCATTACCTAATAGGAAGACACTTCAAAGTAAAAAAAAATCATGATAGTTTGAAGTACTTCTTGGAGAAACTATTATCTTCAGAAGAGAAACAAAAATGGGTTAAAAATATGTTAGGTTATGACTTTGAAATTATCTACAAAAAAAAAATCATAATATCGTGGAAGATCCACTTTCAAGAAAGAAGAAGAAACAGAGGGTTCACTATATGTTATTTATATTTTGCAATCTAATTGGGTGGAAGAATCAATGATAGAATGTAAGAAAGATCAAAAGGTATGCAAGATCATTCAACAACTACAAGATGACCCCAATGCATTATATAAATTTGTATGGAGGAATGATTTTCTATGGTATCGTGATTGCCTATATTTATGTAAGAATTTTCAACTCAAATAGAAGATCCTTCTAGAATTGCACACTTCTCCTATAGGAGGAAATTTAGAGTTCTTGAAAACTTACCATAGGATCAAGAAGGATTGTTCCTAGCAAGGTCTTAAAATTGTTGTTAAAAAACTTGTGTCTGAATGTGTGTTATGTCAACATAATAAGGGAGAGACAATCAAGACGTCAGGTCTCCTACAACCATTAGATATGCCAAGTCAACATTCTAAAGAAGTTTCAATGAATTTTATTACAAGTTTACCCAAATTTGAAGGAAAGATTGGTATCATGGTAGTAGTGGATCAAATGAAAAAGTATGCCCATTTTAGCTCTCTTTCTCATCCTTTTAAAGCAAGTACAGTAGCCACAAAATTCATGAAAACAATTCAAACACTAGATTAAGTCCCCAGGAATATTGTAAGTGACAGAGATCCTATTTTCACCAGAAAGTTTTGCACATTTTCTTGTTTGGGTACTCAATTAGCTCACAACTCATCTTACCAACCTCAATCCGATCGGAAAACTGAGATTTGATAATAAATTTCTAGAAGTATATATTTTTTTCTTTGCATTTGATAAACATACACAATGGTTCAAGTGGTTTCCCTTGGCAGAATCGTAGTACAACACATCATTCCATACTTCATCAAAAATATTCTCATTTTCTGACACTTTTTGGATATCATCCACCAACCATCACATCTCCCTTGAAAGAGACTGCAAATATTCAAGTAGTGGAGGACCACATAGGGCACCAACAAGAGGTTCTCAAACTATTGAAGGAAAACTTGGTTATGACACAAAATAGGATGAAACAAGTAGATCAACATTGCAATGAAATTGACTTTGAAGTGGGGGATTGGGTATTTTTGAGGTTACAACCATATAAATAGATGTCCCTCAAGAAAACAAAAGGAGGACAATAAATTAGCACCCAGCTATTATTCCCCTTATAAGGTGTTGCAAAGGACAAGAAGTATCGTTTACAAATTGGAATTGTCTCCATCTTCACGTGTACATATAGTGTTCCATCTTTCTAGCTTCAAAAAAGTAATCAGTGACAAGATCCATGTTATCCCCATTTTGTGGGATAACTAAGAAGATCATGTCTCGAGTCCCTCGAGTTACAGATATGGAGTGCATAGAGACCACATCACCAGTAGTGTCCACTTGCACTTATGGAAGCCCGCTCTATCACCACATTCTGATCCATTTTTCAGCACATCCACCACACCAGCTAGCTTCTAGAAGGCAGATGGGTCTTGCTCCATGTGGTACAAGTCAGGTATTGTGGCAGGTAATCACCCTAATACTTAAGGCATTTGAACATGTTGTATTTAAGCTGCTTTTGATTATAGAACATATGCTTGGACATTATGATTTTGACCCTATTTCACGTTGGTGAGTGTGAAATATTTCATAGCAAGTGGCCAACCTTTGGGAAAGTTTTGTAACTAGGGGTCCCTTGAGGGATTTTTGTACCATTATCGACCATACTTACCACATTTTTCTTATTACACTCCCACAATGTTGTCTTCTTCTAGGCCCTTTGACTTTAGTGACCCGAGACTTAGGACATGTACCTCATTTCATGGGAAGAAGGGGCTGAAGGCTGAGAGGGACTGTTGTTGGTTAAAAAGATAAAAGCTTAAATATAGACCTTCCAGATGCTTCACCCAGGGATCCTCGAGAAAGAAATGAAATGCTTCTCTATAAGAAAAGGGGGACGTACAAAAATAAATGATAGTGAATGATTAAGGGGTTAGTTGGAGGATGGAAGGTCTCATTACGAGATGGCCTATCATGATCATAGGTATTTAATGGTATGAAAATACCATCATCTGGTCACCAAGCCAAGGTAGTGGCTCTCAGTTACACAACTGAGAGATAGGGGGTCTCATCACAAGCCAGCCTTCTCATTTCCACGAGGTATTTTTGAATGGAATTGTCATTAT
>JASDQU010372901.1:33909-44113 GCA_032191745.1 Picea mariana
CCTCAATGAGACAACTTCTTGTTCAAGTTTCTCACAATCTTCTTCTTTCTTCTTCATTTGGACATTTCTTACTTCTCCTATTCTTCTTTCTTCTTCGAGTAGAGTTTTCAAGGAAATGGTTTCTTCTCTTAGTTTCCCAAAGTCTTCTAATTGTTTCTTCAAGATTACAATTGTCTTTTCACAACTAACCAATTCACTTCTTAGTTTTCTACGCATGTCTTTGAGCTTGCTATTTTCAATCTCAACATGCTTCAATTTTTTAAGATTCTCATCTTCTTATTGAATCATTTCTACTTTATGATTTTCTTCTTCTTCATTGTCATCTCTTTCAATCCTTGGATGAGGACATTCAAATTCAACATGTCCTACTCCTTCACAATTAAAGCAAAAGAACTGACCTCTATTTTCTTCTTTGAAATCTGAGATGGTGTAATCTTCTTCAACTTATTTTTCTTCTTCTTCTTCTTCCCTTGCATAAAGGTCTTGTAGCTTGTCCCAAATATATTTTGTTGATGCACATGATTCCACCTTGGATTTCACTGAATCTGCCAATCCATCCAGGATGGTATCTATTGCCAGTTTGTTGTTCCTTTTTGCTTCCTTCTGAGCTGCAGTCTTTGGTTTCTTCAAAGCATTATATCCTGAAGCAACTGAGAACCAAACATCTTCCCCAAGAGCTTTCAAGTAAGTTTCCATTCAATTTTTTCAGTATTCAAAATTGCTTCCATCAAATGGCGGAATCCCATTTGGAATGTTGTCTTCCATTTCTGCATAGGATATTCCTTTCAGTGGTTAAACTTTACTGAAGGTAACCCACTCTTATACCAATTGTTGATACTGAGAAGGGGGTGAATCAGTATGAAGTACAATTTAAAACATTTTTCAACTTATACTTAAACCATTCAACTATATCCAATGAGCAATGAACAATAGTATAAGAGTTACACCAATACACCATAATACATCATGCACAATATATGAGAAATAATCAATAGTTTATTGTTCAAGGGAAGTAATGACTTCCAAAGGTAGCTACAGCTTCCAAATGTAGTGGGAGGGATAAACCTCCAAGAGGAAGATACAATCCTCCAATATCAAGAGAGAGTTGAACTCTCCATCCTTTCCCCTTCCTTCCACCCAATAATATATTAGAGATAATAAAACTTTGCATTAAATCATCATCATCAACCAATCATCACATAGAACCTGATAATGCTTCCTGAGACTTCTTCAATTTCTGCAATTCTTCAATTCTTGGAGTACTTTTATCCTATAGATAATATTACTCAATGTATTCTCTGAAACTCCTCCAATTTTCACTCCTTGAATCCTCCCCAAAAAGAGGTTATAGAAAGAATGGTAGACTTTATTCAATTCTAGTTTGTTCAGAAGACCCAACTTGTACAGCATGCCCCGTGCTCAATATTTAACATCCGATTCTAAAACTTGCACAAAAGAAACTACAGTCCGTATTGTTTCCAATGGAAGTGGTACCACTTCATTTGGATTCTATATGAAGAAGTTATGACTATTTTACCTGGAACACCTATTTATTGACTAGCTTCAGGACTGGTCACAAACCCTATCTTCCACAGAGTGTATATCCATAATTATAGCGAATCAAGAGCTGAGATTTTTACCAGAGGTACCTTGATATGTCTTCTCAATACCATAGCAATTTGACCATCTGAATCCTTCTAGAAAAAAAATTTATAGCAAAAATGGTAAGATGACCTAAAAATAACATACCATAGAACAAATTACCAAAAGACTTCATCCTCCCTTGAAATCCGGCCTTAATTTACTTCTTATTCACTCTGAAATTCGACTTGTATCAAATGAATGTATAATGATGTTTATTTATACCATTTATGTCACTTCCTTTTAACATTAGGGCCGACCTAACACTTTCTTATTTTGTAATTCTTTTCTTTAATTATCTTCAGGGCCTACATGTACAATTCACTTTGTCATCTTCAAAAATTCATTTCTTCTCAACCATGAGGATCCACGTGACGTGCCACATACCACCAGAAACAGCATGATGTATAATATCCATTCATGGGTGTTGTATATGCATGTGCATTGTCTTTCATGTCCAAATACCTTTATCAATCTTTCGGTCCAAAACCCATGACTAGGGTTGACATCAATGACAACAACCAATCTTCCAACAATAACGGTGTTCTCTCAATCTGATAAAGAACATTGTGATAATTTAAGAAAGTTTTTCTTGATATGCATAAAATTTGGTCTCTCTTTGAATCTGAAAAAATCATTATTTGCCATGAAGGAGGGAAAATTATTGGGGCATATTGCGTCAGCTGAAGGGGTAAGGATTGATTCCAGCAAGGTTGAAGCTATACAAACATTGTCACTTCCTAGATCCAAAAAAGAGGTTCAATATTCTCTGGGAAAAATTAATTTTTTGAGAAGGTTTGTTTCAAATTTTGTTGAGTTGGTTAAGTATATCACAGCCATGTTGAGGAAAGGTAATGAAATAAAATGGACTGTTGAGTCCCGTAATTCTTTTCATCAGATAAAAAAATCTTTGACTGAAGCCTCGTTCCTTATCAGACCAGACTACTCCAAGTATTTTCTTATTTTTTCTTTCGCTTCTTTTGATACAGTAGCAGTTGTTTTATTGTAGAAGAATGTTGAAGGCTTAGAGCAGTCCATTGCCTTTTTTAGCAAGGCATTGAGAGATGTTGAATTAAAATATGACATCATGGATAAGCAAGCCTATGCATTGGTTAAATCTCTCAAGTCCTTCAGATTTTATGTGAATTCAAGAGTCATTGCTTATGTCCCATCAGCTGATGTAAAGGAAATTCTTATCCAGCCTGATATAGTTGGAAAAATGATCAAGTGGATTGCTAAAATCCTTGAATTTGATCTGGAAATTAAGCCTACCAAATTGGTTAAAGGCCAGGGTTTAGCCAAGATGTTGGTTGAATCAAATTGCTCAACATTGAGGGTAAATTTCATTATCTCATGTTCATAAAATCAGTTGGTTGACTGATAAAGGTTTTCAAGTCACCCCTGCATTAGCAGATTGTAGTTGGTACAAGGACATTATATTTTTTCTACAGAATTTACAACCTATGGATGGTATGGAAAAGAACAAGGTGAGAGCCTTAAACTCAAATCAACAAAATACTTCCTTGTTGATCAAGTTTTGTATTGGAAAGGCCCACTAGGAGTTCTTTTGAGATGCCTAGACCCATAAGAAACCCAAAAGATTATGTCTGATTTTCATGACAATTTGTGTGGGGGGCATCATTTTTGGAGGAACACTGCCTATAAGATTCTCAGGGCTGGGTACTTTTGGCCTAGTTTGTTCACTAATGTTTGTGCTAAGATCAGAGCATGTGTTAAGTGTCATAAATTCTCTGGAAAGCAACAGCTCAAGTCTTTGTCATTAAAGCTTGTGGCAGTTTTGGGGCCCTTTCAGCAATGGGACCTATATTTTATAAAGGAAATTCATTCTGCTTCTAGTGGTCAACATAGATGGATCTTGACTGCCACAGATTACTTTACTAAGTGTATAGAGGCTATCCCTACAAGAAATGCTTCCCACAAAGTGATCATTGGTTTCCTTGAAAACACTATGGTGAGGTTTGGTTGTCCGAAAAGAATTGTCACTGGAAATGCTGCATATTTCAAGGCTAAACCATTGATTCAATTATGTGAATAGTTTGGAATCACATTGGTTCACTCTACCCCTTACTACCCCCAAGGGAATGGGCTTGCAGAATCCTCTAACAAAATTCTTATAAAGATCATTAAAAAGTTGTTAGAGGACAACAAAAAGGCATGGGACTCAAAACTCAAGTTTTCTTTGTGGGCTGATAGAGTGACAACAAAGAGGTCCCTGGGTCTTTCTCCTTTCCAGCTGGTGTATGGAGTTGAGGCCATTTTTCCTTCTCAGCTTTCCTTACCTGTGGAAAAATTCTTCCAAGATTACCAAGGGGAGTCAGATCATATGATCAGAAGGATTTAGCATCTGGTTGAAGTGCAGCAGACTCGGGAGAAGCTTGTAGATAAAGCACATGATCATCAACTGAAGATCAAGCAGGTGTTCGACAAGAAAGTGAACAAAGAGGATTTTCAACTGGGTGATCTGGTGCTCAAGTGGGATGCATCAAAGCAAGATAAAGGCAAGAACAATAAATTTGAAGCTTTATGGATCGGTCCCTTCAAAATATTTGAGGTATTCTCTAATGACACTTTATGGTTGCAGAATAAGGAGAATGAATAAGTTTTTGGTGGCACTGTCAATGGGCATTTTATGAAAAAAGTACTTTGCTTGAGCCTTGAGTGGATTTTCATGCCATTGGAAATATCATATTTCTTTTATTTTTGTTTCAATAACTGACCCCATAGCCCTAGGATAAGGCACTAAATCTACTCATTCTTGGCAGCCTGCAGGGGGCATGCCATCCCCTGTGGAGCCAATGTTATCACACTAAGTTGCCTTGCATTTTTTAGTTTGTTTTCATATTTTCCTAAGCCTTAGATTTTAATTTTTTAATTTCACCCCTTTTAAAAAAGTGTGTTTGTTAGGACCCCCTTGATAAATAAAGTGTTGAGTCATGACTTGTGTTTTGATCCTCATTCGAATTTGGACTTAGGAACGTTTTTTTCATGACTTAAATTTGATCCCCCTCATGATTTGTCGATAGGAATGATTCACTCCATGAATAGCTTGATTTGACAGGTCATTTTCCTCACTCATGTCCTCATATCCCTTTCTTGTTGTCCTTTGCTTACCTATCCAATAATTTTTTGAAATGAATCGTTGCCCACTCATCAAGATTTTTCTTAGCGCCTTTCTCGTTCATCATATTACACCATGATTTATGATTACAACACTGATGTCATATTCCTTATTTTCAGTGCCAGGAGTTGGTTAAAAAATGCCTTCAAGATCTCGTATTTATGAGCTCTGATAACGGTTTGTGACTTTTGAAAAAATCAAGATTGTTGTGTTGCACAAACTCCTAGTTTTGACCAGTCGACAACAGTGCTACCAGATCCGATGTTGAGTTAGATTCAGAGGTCGGGATGCTCATGACTTCTTCCTGAAATATTGTTGAGGCTTCAAACAGATTTTATTCCACAGTTATTCTATGTTTCCTCCTCTGCACATAATTTTCAAAGAGAGTTAGTGCTCAGAATTTTGGATTATCGGGCTTGCATAGTTGAAGGAGACCTTTCCTCACACCATTCTATCCTTGTCTTTCCTCCTTTCAAACCTGTAAATTTCACTACCTGCATGTCGAAGTCGGATACATCTGCCCACCATAGCTACTAATCTCACAGCATCCAAGAAGTTATATCCTTTGCATACACAGTGTGCTACCTAGAGGCGTTGCTTAACCACATTATTTCTCCCCTACCTCCTCTGACACTTAAGTCGGGCATTTTCTACCCAGTTTCAAAGGCCAATTACAGGGTATCCTCTCATTTTGCTAAGTATTCATACCTACACAAATCCAAGGGAGGTATTTCCACAGTCAAGTTTTAGCTTACTAGCAATCAGTCTGGTTTAAGCGAAGTTCTTGTAAAAGTGCAGCCTTGTCCATTTGAACCTTTAATTTAGGTCCTCCTGGTTATTACCACTCCATAGCCATAAGAAGCTCTCATCCTAAACTATGGAGACTCCTCATATGAAGAAGTCACACAAGGGGGGTAAGGTAGTTAGAACTGAACCTGTGAATACGCATATTTTTGAGACAGATCCCATGGAAAGAGAAGTTTTTCAAAGAGTGGGATGCCTCTCTTTTTGTCAGAATATGCAAAGAGGTCATCTTCAGGTGACAATGCAGTTTGCCTTACATTTTGATGGTCGAAAGACCAAGGTGGGGGATTTACAATTTGAGGTGATTGAGGCCTCTATTTCAGATGCAATAGGAATCCCTATCATAGGTGAGAAATGGTTTAAATCCATGGCTTTGAATGCAGCCTATGCCAAAGATTCCCTTAAGCCTGAAAATCAAGCTGGTGATTTGTCTAAAGGTGTGCCAAGGAATCAGTTGATTGAGCAGTTTGACAAGATTTTGAGGATCATTAAGAGATACTTTACATGTTAATGGAGGTTCAACACATTATACCAGTGCCATATAAGGCTTCTATTTCATTTTAATAGTAAAATTGAAATGAATATTCCCTAATATTTGCTAAGGAGCATAGGAAAGATGTCAGACAGGATTCAATCCAAGTCTAAGGATGTGGATAATAACATATTTCACTCTAGATTGATTAGAATGTTAGTTTCTAAAGAATTGGGTAAGAAAGATATCTCATGGGAACATTTTTTTATTGCTTCTCACTTCAAGTTGGATATAGTAGCCACTCCTCAGTCGCAGAAAGCAAGCCCTTTATCATCCACTAGTGTTTCTAAAGCAGGTACCAGCAAGAAGAGAAAGGGCAGAGTTCCTTTTCAAGATTCAGAGGTCATCAAGGAGGTCACAGAAATTGAGGAGGAATCTTTTCATTCCCCACAAAGAGATTTTTCACCCCCTCCTCCACCAGAGTTAGAAGAAGCTCCTTCTACTACAAAAACTATAGCAAAGAAAGGGAAGAAGCTACACTTCTCCTCATCTCCTCCAGTAGCCAGTACCAAGGTCAGGAAACCTTTCACAAGATCATCATCTCCTAAAGAGGTTGTTGAAGAATAGTCCCTACCAAAAGCCTCTATCCTACAAAAGAAGAAAGGTAAAGGCATTGTAAAGCCTATGGAGAAGAAAGAAGAAACCCCTGTGCAAAAGAAGAAAGATAAAGGCAAAGGTATCAAGAAGCCTGATGAGATAGACAAGGCAAGTCCTATGTAGTAGGAAGAGGAGACCATGAAAAATCCTGTTGAGATTTTTCATGTCACTACTCCACCTGACAGCTAGACATTCAAAATATTAATCAGAGAACTTAGGGATGCTAGGAAGGAGGTGGATCAGTTGAAATTAGAAGCCATGACTGACAGGGTTCAGATGAAAGAACTCATTCATGGATACAACTGCACTTTTGACCTGACAAGGTTTGCAGCAAGAAAGGCCCAGCCTCTCCATAGGTAGAACAGAGGCTTTCAGTCTCAGAACAGGAAGCTCGAAGCAGAGTTGCATCATTTTCAAGATGAAGTGGCTCAAAGGAACTTGCAGGTATTGGTTGAAGTTTCTATTGAAAAGGAGACACTAGCAGCCAAGGAGATCATAGATCCATTGAAGAAGCATGTCACTGCTAAAAGGAAGAAGCATGTTGTGCCAAAGGAGGATCCTCCTTCTCCAAGTAAGAGTGCCAGGTTAAGTGTCAGGTTAATGAAGTAGTTGGTGAACGGTGAGCTCCATTTTTGAAGATGGTACCTTTTTGTGAGGATAAAATCTTGTTGAAAAACTACCTCTGCCACCTATACAGGCTTCTAAGTGCTTACTTTTCAGAGTTTTGGGCTTTTTATAAAGAATTAACTCCTTCGGCAGTAATAGTGCAGACCTTCCGTAGCGCTTTGGCGCTATGGAATAGTCTATTTTTTATGTTTGTTGGTTCTTTAACCTACCGAAAAACTCTACGCTACTGAACCAGGGTTCATATATTTTAGGGTACCAACAAAGCCTAAAACTATCGACCCTTCTAGTGAACCATAAGGCAATGCAACACACAGAATGCACTGCGCAGTCTCACCCGAGATAGATTTTATGGGTGGCTGTAAGACTCAGATGTTTACAGCCTAGGATAGAGTAGGACATAGAGGGTCTACCTTCTGAGCCACTACTTATTAATTGTATTACAAATTATTGTTATCTGACCTTCGAAATTTAACAGCACAATAGAAATGAACTAAACAATATAATAACTCATTCATTCATCGCATCAAGCACTTAACTAACAACAATAAATAGAGAGATGCATGTCTTCATCACATTAAATAGGTATTATCATGGTTCACCCCCTCTTGGGGCTACGTCCACAAAGATTTGGCTCTTGGCTCTTTTTATTATGATAGTTCTGCAATTCTTGCGCCTCGTGCTTAGAATTCTTCCTAGATCGGCAAGATCTCTGTGAGGTGAACTAGATCACACCAGGCTCCTTGTTATAACCCTAAATTGCACCACACATGCTTACCTGGAATCAGGCCAACTCATATCCCTTCCTTGCCAAAACTATGCTGAATAAACTCTTGAAAATCCTCTTGGGTCAAGACCCACACGCCCTAACCCATCACTGCACGGGTGTACACACTGGCAGGCCCACTACAGGCCATGTGTACCTAACAAAACACAAAAATAGGAAAGTTTTCGACGGAACAAAAGGCTATGGGTCAGTTAACTGAAACTCCTGGCCATGCATGGTCGAGAGTTCGTCCAAAACCCTAGCTCCTTCTAGCCTATAAAAGAAGGGGTAGGGGTACTATTTGAAAGAGGAAAATTATAGCGAAGAAACTCTGCCCATTTGCCGAATCCATTGTCCCAACCCTTTAACCTTTCCTCAAGCCAAAGGAGAATTAACACAAAGTAGTTGGAGGACAGAAGAGGAGGAGCCCAGGATCAGGATCAAGGAGCGGTGGTCGGTCTCGACTTTGATTGTAAGTTGATTCATTTTTAAAATAATAAAAGAATACTTTTCCCGTCCCAATGCATGAGTTATCTATGGTTTGTTTAATTTATGCTTAATTTCTAACCCTCAAGTAGAAAAGTAGCATGCATGCGTAGTGGTTTGTCTTGATTGTAGGATTATCTTTGGAAGGAGAAGCGCAAGCAAGCGGGCAAAGCGCAACGGAGGATCTACACCAAACATCAGTAAAAAGGTTAGTAGTTCCTTTCCATGCATGTATTGTGAAAGAGGGGTTTAAGTTTTGGGTGGTAGGTTAAAAAGTAATTTCTTTACGGTCAAAATCTGCATGCAAGTCTGACCCTAGTTTGTTAGTCCGTAGGGTATTTTTCCCAACAACAGAGTTGGCGACTCCACTGGGGACCGAACCCAGAATCTCTGGTTACGCAGACCAGGCCTTATCCATTGGGCACAAACAATTCAGCACAAACCAAGCCCACTGAGCAATTGACAAAACAATTGCAACAGTTATCTATCCAACACTCAACGGCCAGCCAGACTACTGCTTTGGCTGCTCCTCCTACCCAAACGTCGAAAGTACACTCTGTGTAGTCGACTAACCCAAAGGCCACCCAACAGCCTGAAGGGAAGAAAAAACAACGAAAAACGGGTAAGGGGGAGAAAAAACCCACTGATAATGCTGGTGAGGGCACCACAGAAAAATGGAAGGCGAGGTATCCGTGCAACTTGTGTGCGAAAGACCACCCGACCCATATTTTTCCTCGACTTGCAGAGGCCCAAAAGTTTGTCACACAGCAACAGCAAGCAGTGTTGACTAATCCCTTTCAACATGGGCAAAATTTAACTCAAGCCTCTACAAGTGCCGAAGGGGGTAGCCAAGAAACCTGCCCTCCTCCAAACAATTCCTCATCCGTGAACGTATATATGGTTAGGGGTGATGCCTTCATAATGACTAGAGAACACGACTATAGTAAACCAAGCGCCTTTGAGAAGGGTAAAGAAGCCGAATTCCACTCTCTTCCTCTACAGATTGAGAAGACGTTGGGAGAAACGATGACATGCATTCCAAAGGGTGCATTTAAGAAAGCTTCTCACAACCCAAACGCAAGGGCCGCCCAGAATTACTCTGTGGTGGAAGATTTATCACAAACCCCTTGTGCGATGTTTGCTTTGGAAGTCCTCCAAAGCTGCCCTGCTCAAAGGAAAGCCTTGTTGACTGCTTTAGGCTCTACTGAGACTCGTAACCTGGGTACCATCATGTTAGATACAACCAACTTAAAACCTCGTTTGCCTTACCACGTAGCAATTCAAATAGTAGTGGCTCATCCCACGAAAACTTTTACACGCAATATCTTCCGTACGGTGGTCGACGAGGGCGCCTCGACATGAATTATGTCATTAGCATGTTGGAAGGCCATTGGCCAGCCCACTTTGTCTCTGTCACCTACTCTCCTCACTGTGTTCGATGGTCGTTCTTTCCGACCACATGGCATCATCCCTTCTTTCCCTGTGCAGTTAGGAGGGAAGACCATGTGCATCAAAGTAGAGGTAGTCGATGCTCCCCTTGACTATAACCTCTTGTTAGGTCGGAGTTGGACTTATGCTATGCAATTTGTGGTTGTTACAGTTTTTTGAGTCTTGT
>JASDQU010372901.1:44133-57250 GCA_032191745.1 Picea mariana
GGTCGTTCTTTCCGACCACATGGCATCATCCCTTCTTTCCCTGTGCAGTTAGGAGGGAAGACCATGTGCATCAAAGTAGAGGTAGTCGATGCTCCCCTTGACTATAACCTCTTGTTAGGTCGGAGTTGGACTTATGCTATGCAATTTGTGGTTGTTACAGTTTTTTGAGTCTTGTTGTTTCCACACGAGGGCCAGATAGTGACTATCAATCAATTGTCCTTCTCTAGACCTGACCCAGCTTTGGGGGCATCCACGGTTCCCATGATTGATAATACTCAACCTGGTGTCGTTAACGTAGGAGTGGGTTTGTGCCCATATTTGATGCGTACCTTCGATTACCCACCTCCTCATGATGATTTCAAGTTTATATCTAATCACTACAAGGCTGATATTTTTCAAGTTTCGTC
Organism: Picea mariana; assembly: GCA_032191745.1. NCBI lineage: Eukaryota > Viridiplantae > Streptophyta > Pinopsida > Pinales > Pinaceae > Picea > Picea mariana. Next base: position 44,541 of record JASDQU010372901.1, read on the forward strand.
GTTCCGCACGACTTACTTTGAGGATCCATGGATTCTTCCTTCCCCATCAGCCACAATGGATGAGACAGGGCACTCCAACATGTCCATGCCCTTATTGGTTGTTGAAGTAGCATACTCTTTAGTCCAGCAGGCTTCAGCTAACCCTGATCCAACTCCCGCACAAGAGTTCGATCCACTTCTAGAGCCTATCTGGGCTCAGGGTTCTCTCGCCAACATCGATTCGTAAGACTTAGTCTTGCCTTCTGACGAAGCAGTAATCGAAGTAATGACTAGTCCAGACAAACCTTGGGAAGATCTTCATCACAGATCATATTTCCTCCCAGAGTTAAGTTGAATCGAGGCAGGAGAATTCACTATCACCATGATGGGAGATCAGCCATGTCCTATTAATCTCTTAGCTACACAGGAAATTTATGTTGAGGGCAATATGGCGACTATTGCTGAAACTATACCTATTAACATATCCCGAAACCATGGCGTCGTGGAGAATGTCTTTGTTGGAGCGGATTGTTCCCCCAAAGAGATTCAAATTTACACGGATCTTTTCAAAGAATTATGTGACGTTTTTGCCCGGTCTTATGAGGAAATGCCAGGTATCGATCTGAAAATAGTTGAACATGAAATCACAACGTATCCTGATGCCGAGCCTGTTCGACAAAAAATTCGTCCAGTCAATCCTAAGAAAGCAGCAGCCATTAAGCTTGAGGTTGAGAAATTTCTCAAGGCAGGTTTCATTTATCCTATTCATCTGACTCAATGGGTGTCAAACCCCGTGCCGGTCAATAAAAAACAAGGCACGATTCGTGTATGTACCGATTTCCGTGATTTGAATAAGGCATGTCCAAAAGATAATTTCCCAACACCATTCGTTGACCAGATCATTGATGAATGTGCCGGTTGTGAAGCCTTTTCGTTCATGGATGGTTTTTCGGGGTATAATCAAATCCAAATCAAACCTGAAGACCAAAAAAAAATGGCATTCATTTGTCTGTGGGGTACATTCGCCTATCGTAAGACGCCTTTTGGTCTTAAAAATGCTGGAGCCATATTCCAGCGGGCCATGTCTTTTGTGTTTCATGACCTCAAACATATAGTCGAGGCCTATCTAGATGATTTAGCATCACGCTCTCGCAAGCGAAAGGATCATCCTACACACCTCAGACTAATCTTCGAACGCTATCGCTACTTTAGGATTCGCTTGAATCCCAACAAGTGCAGCTTCTATGTAACATCATGACGTTTGTTAGGTTTTATCGTATCGACGACAGGGATCATGGTCGATCCTCTTAAGGTGGAGGCAATAATCTAGTTTCCCCCCCCCCCATGCACAATCTTACAACTTCAAAGTCTTCAAGGCAAGGCAAACTTCTTACGACGCTTCATCGCCAACTATGTCGAAATCACCAAGGGATTTATGCATTTACTAAAGAAAGATGTTCCCTTTTTCTGGGACGAAGCTGCTCAACTCTCTTTCGATGCATTAAAACACGCCCTCACAACCGCACCTCTACTATGGCCACCTAATTATAACAAAGATTTCTTATTATATATGGCTTCCGCAGAGTCAACCATATGCATGGTTTTAGTTCAGGAAGATGATTCATTTTCAGAATACATGATCTATTACCTGAGTCGAGGCCTCGTAGGACCAGAAATTAATTATTCCCATCTCGAAAAACTTGCATTGGCAGCAGTTCATGCTATTCAACGGTTCCATCACTATGTTATGTTTCGCAAGACCATCGTCGTTACTGTCGTGAATCCATTCCAGCACATGTTGATATGATGAGTTATAGGTGGAAAAATCAGTAGATGGATGGTTATCCTCCAAGAATTTGACTTAGACTTCATTTCTACAAAGTCCAAGAAGTCATTGGTCTTCGCAGAACTTATTTCGGAGCTTCCGGTTGAGTCAAGTGACGTTGTGACTGAGGAATCGCCTATCCGAAGGGATATTTTTTTGATTGAATCTTCAGACCCCTGGTACGGAGATATACTAATCTATCTCCAGACTTTGAAGTGCCCCACCTCTGCTTCTCGTGATGAGCGTCAGTGGATACGCCATCAGGCTAAGAATTATCTCATACTCAATGATACATTGTATCAGAGAGGTGTAGACTGCATCTTGCGTCGATGTCTCACTCATGAGGAGGCTGTCATAGTGCTCAATGATTGTCATACTGGAGCTTGTGGCGGTCATTTATCTGGGTTGGAAATAGCCCAAAATATTTTACGAGCAGGTTACTTTGGCCCACACTTATCAAAGATTGTATCGAGTTGGTCAAGAAGTGCCATCCATGCCAAATCTTCTCTCAGAAGATGAGAGCACATCCAGCTCCTATGTTTCCTGTCATCACAGTTGGTCCCTTCACTAAGTGGGGGATTGATTACACTACATGCAACCCCTCGTCAGCTAGGGGGCACCGCTATATCATTGTAGTTGTCGACTACTTCACTAAGTGGGTTGAAGCTATGCCAATGTTTAAAGATGATGGAGAGACTACAGCTCTCTTCTTATTCAACCAGATTATAGCACGGTTCGGCATCCCAAGAGAGATTTTCACTGACCATGGCAGTGACTTTCAGAACCAAATGATGTTCGAATTAACATCAAATCTTGGGTTACAGTAGGAACATTCATCACCTTACTACCCCCAAGCCAATGGGCAGGTGGAAGCCGTAAACAAAAATCTTAAGATGATTCTACAGCGAACTATCAACTCAGCCAAGTCAAATTGGCATTTGATGTTATACTCGGCATTATGGGCTTACCGAACATCTGTTAAGACTGCAACTGGTTTCTCACCTTTTCAACTCATTTATGGGTTGGAGGCAATCTTTCCCATCGAATGTCAAATCCCATCTCTGAAATTGGCAGTACAGTTATTGCCAGACACTTCTCCACTTGAAGAGTGGTTAGTACACCTGGAGCAACTTGATGAATAGCGTCGCAATGCGGCCCTAGCCAACGAGGCTCATAAACATAAGGTCAAGTGTCAATATGATAGGTCCATTCGTCCTCGGGTTTTCTCTGAGGGTGACCTTATCCTGGTCTATGACCAAGACAAGGACCCCCTAGGGGCAGGAAAGTTTAAACCCATGTGGTTCAGACCCTTCATTATAAAAGAGGTATTGAAAAAGGGCGCTTATCGTTTGGTTGATTTTGAAGGGAATGCCTTGGCAGAGCCTAGAAATGGGCTCTACCTCAAGAAGTATTACTCATAGACAGGTCATTGTGGGTAACCTTTTGTAACATATGTATAGTCTTTGTACTATTACTTTTTTACATTTCTTTTAAAAAGTGTTATGGACGTGTCATTGATGTTATCTTTCGTCAATATGGCAGATGTCAAGTGAGTCTGAGGTGTTCATTGGGTATGCGGACGGTGCTAGTCGACACACGCGAAGGCTTGCCTCCGCGGCTTGGGTAATATTTACACCACAGGGTCAGTTGTTATCTTCTGGAGGTATATGCTTAGGTGACACCACAAATAATGTTGTCGAGTATAGTGCGGTTATTGAGTTGCTGCGTGACGCATTGTCATTGAGTATCTCTCATCTCCGGGTCTATCTAGACGCTCAACTGGTTGTGTCGCAGCTAAACAGAATATAGCGGGTTCATGATCCAACTTTACACCGACGATTCCTTAGGGTACGTCTCTTAGAACACAACTTTGATTATATTACATATTTTCATGTTCCTAGGAGATTAAACCAAATCACAGATACTCTAGCTAATCAAATTTTAGATTGGCATCTTGCCCACATATAAAAAGATCATGGACATAGACATGTATATACATTTTTTCACACATAATCCATAAGACACAAAAAAGAGATAAAAACCATATATAAACATCATAAAATCACCAGAGTACATAGATGGGTGTGAGCGCCTCAAAAGTGGGAATAGTAACGAGTCACCGGGATTATGCCCTCAAAAAATATATACAATAAGGTGCTCATGGCACATAAAGAGTCTAACGTCTGTTCAGGGCCTATGGGGCCTATTATAATCATCTACTGCATGGGCTAAACGCCTAAACAATCGGACCCATGTCCGAGGTGCCCCCACAACATGAGTCTGCATGGATGGAGGCAGGTCCTCTATCTCTGCCATCGGGACTGTGCGAGTGAGCGCAGTGAAGTTCCGCTCAACTCGCCTAAGGACCCTCTTAGCCTCTCTTGCTGGGAGGTTCCCTGCTACTGCTGCTCCCCCAACGGCGGCAGCTACGGCTTCTGGCCGTGGGCGACGCCTGTTCCATGCATAGTCGACAGGTCACATGGGTCCCACATCTGCGTGCAAAAAATGTTTACCCATCAAATACTCTGGCATAAAAAACGATATATATAACAAAAAGACATAAAAATTACATATGCAAACAAAAAAAACTACAAAGGTGGAGACTTACCCATCTCCCCTCACTCCTCACCAAGAGGCACGGGTATCTCTGGATCTCTAGAGAAGTCAATCCCTACATATGGGTAGTCCTCGATAGCAGGGATCTATCGTGACAGCCAAGAAAAAAAGTCATCGTCGAAGGCCTCCACAGTATTTCCACCACCCTGTCGAGGCAGTAACACTGCACATCTGCATACTGCGGGAAAAGAGGCCAGATGTCCTCGTACTACAACCCGAGGACTGAAGCACGAAACTCTCTCGAAAAAGAACGAACACAAGATAGTCCCAAACCTGAAGTTCCTCTGTGTCCACTGATGGAAATCTATCAATTGCCTCTTCATACACTACAGCAGTGTGGTACTCCAATCAAAAATTTGTGCATTCATGCATTGGATAGCACAGTTCATCTGTGCGCGCGAAGCCTGATGCACCACTGCTGAGATGGTAATCCGCCCAATAAGCAACAAGATATTCTGTAGTTCAAGTTGGTAATCTTGCTAATAGGCACCTGGGAACCTCTACGATTGGTCCCAACCTCACAGTACTCAACTACTAACTCTGAGATCTTTCTCGGCCCCGCAGGAAAAGTCTGAAAGTTGATTGGTTCCCCTCTCCTTGAGAGGCCAATCAAAAAGTAAATGTCCTCGGTGGTGGGTACCAAGGATTGCCCCTCTAGCATAAAGGCCTCTGCATCAAGGTGTCAGTAATCAATCAAGGCATTCAGTAGCCTTGGTTGCACGTGCATAAACGGACGTAGAAAAAATTTGAGCAAACCGCACTGCGTCAGCACGGCCACAACATTCAGATCTGTAGCAACCAACTCACTGATTGCCTCATGCTCCCTTTCCCTCCACTAGACATACATCCTGCCAACACAACAAGGTAAAGGAGGGTCAATACTTCTTTTCATTGTCATTTTCATCAATAGGGGGGGATACACGCGGCTTGTCAAGGTGACAATCGCGTGTACACACGTGCAGGCTTTGCTCTGCACGCGTTTACCTAGGGTCGACCTTTTTAAGGTCGATGCCCACCCCAAAAATAACTTAAATGCTTAAATTGAAGTATTGAATAGCTAGATAAGGGCGTTTGTACTTACTTGGTCCAAGAAGAAGTCTGTTTCCTCCACTGTACCTCCCGGAATCACAATCTTTGGCAAAGGGGGTCTTTTGGCTCCAGAGTCAATTTCCAAATCAGTAATGGTGATAATGAGCTGCCAGCGTCTATTTATAGACTTTTTGGCCTCTTTTTGTCACTTTTTTGGCCCCCCTTATCAGTTTCTTTATACCAAAAACCATTTAGAGTGATCCAGGAGTTATATGGGAGGGATTTGATCAGGTATTGGAACAATTTTTTTTTGAGTTTCGAAAAAAATATTGACGGTCCATAAAAAAAAATTCAAAAATCAACTTGAGCATATAGGGTAGGATATCACCCAAACTTTTGCATCTCAATGCCTTTTTCTTATGCTATAGGATCTATCCCATCTGGTTGTGACACGAAACCATCATATCTGCTCTAGAAGTGTCGCAACTTGGTGGTAGAGCTTACCAAAACATGGATGCCCTAGGTAGGTTTTGGTTGCATTATGGTGTCCATGTCGTTTCTCAAAACACTGTAGGCTCGGGAGTCCATATAGTCTTTCCTGAATATGATTTTGAGCCTCATTTGCATGAGTCTTTTTCACTCTTTGTCTTACCCTCGGGACTCCCAAAAAATAACAGGTCTCCTTTTAAGCCCTTTTCAGACCCTCTAAACATGAAAAGATTGTTGAGCGATCTTGTGACCTTTCATGCTCGTTAAACTGAAATTTGAAGTCACGTCTGTCCGGCGGTAGTTTACCCCTTTTTCGGTCCGGATGGTCAACTATACGAACAAAGGTATACTCTATTGAATTCCCATTCTTTAGAAGAGTATCCTCATCCATGATTTTATTCCTTTTTCAGGCCTGAGGGACTAAATTTACGAAAAAGAAACCCCCACGGAGTCCATAGTTAAGCTCTTTTCAGACTCCCTAAAATTGAAAAGATCGTCGAGTGACCTTATTCCTTCACACTCGTAAAACTGGTCCAGAAGAATATTCCTAACAGAGTCCATAGTTAAGCTTTTTTCAGACTCCTTAAAAATGAAAAAATAGCCGAGTGATCTTGTCCTTGTCACACTCGTTAAAATGGTTTTGAATTGACGTCTAATCGGTGCTAGTTTATCCCTTTTTCGAACCGACTAGACTATTATCGAAAAAGGTACCCCAAGAGTAGTCTCCTTTTATTCTTTTTCAGACTCTCTAAATATGAAAAACCACCGATATTACCTTCTCTGGGCTCGTTAAACTTACATCGAAGGACGTTACCATTGTGTGTTCTATCAACCGCATTTGCATACCTTATCCATCAGCCTTGTGACAGTTTGCTTCTACGTCTTAACACCTTTGGCCGTCGGAGGATTTTTCCCGAGTATCATTTTACCAGAACATCAGTCTTGTCCTTGTGCCTTGAGCTTGTATGTTTGTCGTACTCGTTCCTCCATTGTAACGTAATATTCCTTTATTCTTTTTCAAAAATTACCAAAAAGAACAAAAAAATCAAATATACCCCAAAAAGAGGATGGGAAAGGTATTTTCTTTATTGGCAGCATAATGAGTCACCCTTGGATAAAGCACATCTGTCCATTTGATCATCAGACTATGGGATGTAGTACGACCTTAGGAAGATTTTCTTGCTATATAGAGTTGTGTCCTCCACCGTTTGGTTACTCTTCCAAACATATGAAGAGTTTGCGTTGCCTCCTGCTTCGTAGACTTATGATTAATATATATGCTGCCTCAGTCTTATCACTTGTCGTGTTGTTGTTCAAGGGAAGTTTTGTCACTAAGCCTGAGTTGGCCCCTCTGCAATATGTCTCTTGTTCGCATACCCGGCCATCATGAACGTCCAATCAAGTCTTTGTTCGAAATAATTGAAGCCTTCAGTCCGATCATCAAGATTATCAAGTCCATAACCGACAAGTCGTCGAAGACCTCTGGGTAGTGCAGTCGTGAACTCATATTACACTCCTACCCAAGTTTTAGAAGATTTTGAAGTTGTTGCTCGAGTTCTAAATTACAGCCATCAGGCCGAATCAGCTTCTGGGAGATAGATATTCTATATGTATATCTTCCTGATTTTGAGATGTAGCTCCATTGTGTATTATTCGCGGATACTCTTTATAGTTATTTGACATGGATATACAGTGTATTTGATTGGTAGCCATGGTTCTATTTTATCCCAAGCATGGGTATGCCTGCCTCGGTAAGACACTTGTTATTTTGCAGACAGCACCTCCTGGTTCCTGATTCTTGGGCTCACTCATTCAGCATATCAGTACAGATTGGTAATGTATTTCAGCCATCAGATGCTCTTATGACCTCACACATTAGGGGGCATCTGTTATAACCCTAAATTGCACCACACATGCTTACCTGGAATCAGGCCAACTCATATCCCTTCCTTGCCAAAACTATGCTGAATAAACTCTTGAAAATCCTCTTGGGTCAAGGCCCATGCGCCCTAACCCATTACTGTATGCGTGTACACGCTGGTAGGCCCACTACAGCCCACATGTACCTAACAAAACACAAAAATAGGAAAGTTTCCGACGGAACAAAAAGCTATGGGTCAGTTAACTGAAACTCCTGGCCATGCATGGTCGAGAGTTCGTCCAAAACCCTAGCTCCTTCTAGCCTATAAAAGAAGGGGTATGGGTACTATTTGAAAGAGGAAAATTATAGCGAATAAACTCTGCCCATTTTCCGAATCCATTGTCCGAACCCTTTAGCCTTTCCTCAAGCCAAAGGAGAATTAACACAAAGCAGTTGGAGGATCAGGATCAAGGAGCGGTGGTCGGTCACGACTTTGATTGTAAGTTGATTCATTTTTCAAATAATAAAAGAATACTTTTCCCATCCCAATGCATGAGTTATCTATGGTTTGTTTAATTTATGCTTAATTTCTAACCCTCAAGTAGAAAAGTAGCATGCATGCGTAGTGGTTTGTCTTGATTGCAGGATTATCTTTGGAAGGAGTAGTGCAAGCAAGCGGGCAAAGCGCAACGGAGGATCTACACCAAACATCAGTAAAAAGGTTAGTAGTTCCTTTCCATGCATGTATTTTGAAAGAGGGGTTTAAGTTTTGGGTGGTAGGTTAAAAAGTAATTTCTTTACGGTCAAAATCTGCATGCAAGTCTGACCCTAGTTTGCTAGTCTGTAGGGTATTTTTCCCAACAACACTCCCCAGCCTGCGGTCTAATCCTCGAGATCTACCTCCCACTTAGATATCTCATTGCAAGTAGTTATCCTATCGAAATATCACATACAATGGAAGCTCAACCTTCGCACAATCTCTGAACTTTTGAGTCTCTGAACTCTCGAATGACGAACCTATTTTTGATACCTGCTTGCCTATATTTATATCTATCGGTCTCTTCAGTCGTTTACACAAAAACTCTTACCAAAAACCCTAAATTTTATGTCATTAGGACTTCCTTTTCCGCATGATTTCTTTGCTTCCTTCCAGCTGTCACCTCCTTCTTGCATGTGCGCGTGCTATGCTTCTTGCCAGTTTTTTTTTTCCTCCCAGATGCTTTCTTTCCCACTATTTCTCTTTCAACTGTCGCTCCTCTTCGCGCACGCCTTCTTTCCCATTTTGGCCTACTACCAACAGGCCCCCAAAACTTACATGTGACTCGTCCTGAGTCACCTAATATTTCTAAGTTGCCTCAATCTCTTCATTGATCATCTGGAAATTTTCCCTTAGCTCTGTTGTTGTTGTCAGTGCCTGCGAGGTCTTCTCCTTAATGGTTTCAACTACGTGAATGGCCACTTCATCGATTACTAGTCCTATGCATTCTGCCTGGGTCTTCACCATATGTTCTCTATCTACTTCTGCCTATACGAGTACTTCTTCTACCCGTTCCTTTAACGGTTCTATTTGAGCCTGCCGCTCCTATTTATGAATCTGCGCAGTGATGAGTTCTACGTGTAGCTTCTTCAACTCTTGCATCCCCTTTACGCATTCTGGGATAGGTATGATCTTTTCTTTTTCTTGAGTTCTTGGATCACTGCATTGATCCTTTCCTCTTCCCTGTCCCAGCGTTGAACCTGCGGATCCTCCTCCAGTCTTGTCCAAAGTTGTGTTTCTTTGTCGAGCAAGTCAACTACTGTACTAACATGTTTCTCTATCTCTTGTATTTGCGATGTTGTTTCCTGCCTCCATTGCTCCTTTACTGTTGGTGGAGTTTTGGTGTTAGCTATTCTCGAAGATCCTCGATCTCCTTCTGGTATTATGCAACTGCCTGTGCAATCTGGTCGATCTTTCTGTGGTTTGGAGTTTGTTTCCTTCCGCGGTATTTGGAAGTTTCCCAGAAATTTATCCCACTCTGCGTTCCAACTCATTCATGTGCTCCATCTCCTTCTGAGTTTCTGATTTGGCCTACCCATACTCTTTTTGTAGCACTTCCCCCTGCTTTTCTATTTTCTATAGCTCAACTAAGTTCTTATGTGCCCGATACTGCATCTCGTGGTCAATGCTAACCTTTAATTTGTGCAGTTCCCTTGACGACATCCGTGTCAATACCAATTGAATGTGGTCCAAATCCTTCAGTGGTGTTTGTCCCACTATTTCATTCATTCACAGCATGTTCAGTTTTATGTGGACCATTGAGGCTGCATGTGGCATCGAGAGAGTTGGGTCTCATTCTTCGATCTCCACTCTTTCGTTGGTTTGTGTTGTCGACTGCTATATGCCTCTACTGCTACTTGCAATTTAGGCTTCTCCGAGTGTCTTGAGGAGCTACCTTATTTCTACCAGCTCTTTCTGTAGCTTATCCCTGTGATGTGTTACGTGGTCGAAGTCTTCCTCCAGACAATCCTGGACCATTATGGCGATCATTTCCCCATTGTCCTCTGTGATCATCAGGTATGGTGATGCTTATTGCACCTTTGATTTCTTGCATGCACCTGCGGCCTGTTCAGTCGGTCTCTTATTCCCCCCGAGTTCCTATGTGGTGGGGTTTGGGGTGGTCTGTTGCATTTCCTTGGTTTTATTTGGTTGTTCGTTGGTCTCTTTCTGCCCCTTCTAGGTTCTTATCTGCTCTGACCCTTCACTTGTCGGAGGTGGTTTTTTTTGGCCTGTCCTTGATTTCTTGGGCACTGGTTTTTGAGAAGGCTATGTTTATGTCTGCATTGCCTCTCCTTTTGTGGGTCCTTTCGGTACTTCACAGGGAATGGATGGGATCTTCCATTCAGCAGCCCATTTGCTGATGACCATGTCTATATCCCCTTCTATGATGCATTAGTGCATCGGTAGCCACTGATTATCGGGATCATGCCTTGGTTGTATCCATGTGGCTTGCCTTGTTTCCCAGAAGTTAGCGATGTTCCCATATCACGCGACGGCTTGTGGTGTTATTCTCCATGACTGGTTAATGGCTTCCTGCATATCCCATAGGTAGCTTCAAAGATGATTCCATTGTCCCTCTTTTGTCTGGTATGTGCCCCTGATCTCAGAACTCGATATCTTTCTCCCTCGGGTTGTGGTCTTGTAGCAAAAACTACATATTCTGGTTCCCGCCATCCCATGAAAGCTGTAAGGGTTATCAGCCATGAGTAATGAAATTTTGTTCCAAGTTCTTGTGCATCCCTGCAGTCCATTTGGAATAAGTTTAACAAATAGGGTGCCCATCTCACAAAGGTGCCTTCTGCGCACTGAGATGCAACTGCGATGACTCCTGCTGGTACCTCATCTTTGTGGCATTTCCTTAGAAACTTAGAGGCTAAGATATTTGTGCCCAATTGTGTTGTTGGGTTGTTGATCTGTTTGATTATAACTCCCCTTGTTCCCCTCATTGTTCCATATTTCTTCTTCATTTCCTCTGCTAACGCTTTTTCCTTGGATTTATCATCCAGAATTAGTGCAGGATCCATACCCTAGCTGGGTAGTCCTGTTATATGGGTGATAAGGTCCATTGTTATGGGGACAAGATTATCCATCCATATATCCCCTCCATGCGTAAATGCTAACAGTTGCTTGATGCATGCAGTTGCGTACTGGCCTCTGCCAAAGTGTGGGAGTTGTAAAAATCCTAAAATGCCAGTTCGGTCCAGTCCTACTACCCACTGATCTGACTGACTGATTGTTTCTCCAATTTGGTTAACCACTATGTTCTGCATATACACATTGGGTGCAAGTTCTGGGTACTTAGTGTCATCTGAGACATCATGGTCAGAATACTTGAGCTTCCCAATGTGACCCAGTAACTGTGGTTCTACCTGTACTCCCTCTGGTATGCATGGTAGCACAATTTCTATTGTCGGTTTCTTACGAGGTGAGATCAGTATCAGAATTATGTCGTCCTGTTGTGGTGCTTGGTACGAAGTTCCAGCCATCCCCGTTTGCTTCCCTATAAGCCATTATGGCCAAGCCAAGGTATTTCTCGTGGTCTCTTCTATCTGTTGATCAAGGCTGGGTACCTGCGGCTCGTCGGATTTCCTTTCTGATCCTCGATTATGTGTTGTGTCGTTACCTTTCGTGGTTGGTTTGGTGCTTTCTGGGAACACTTCCTGTTGATGTTTCACTTATTCATTTGGAGGTTCCCACGGTTATTCTTGCGTATCCTCTTTCATTTCCTCTGGTTTTGGTTGTTGAATCTCTTCTAGTATCTGTGTAGGGATCACCGGTGGTATCTCTGGGGATGGGATCTCATCAATGTCAACGATCTATGGTTGTTGTTGCTTGTTTTCTTCTAGTGGTCCTTGTGACCTAGTTTGAAATATGGTCAGCCTGGTGGTCAAGCCTAGTTTAGCGGACTTCGGTGATGCCATAGTGGTGAGTGTCGAGCATATGCTGTCTGTAGAGGCCTGTGATCTCGCTATGTTCGTTCAAACTATCATTTCTCTCTCTTTGTTCTTCTTTCGCAAATAGACAAGGTGCTTTCGTGCTCGCATGTTGTAGGGGATTTTCCTAAAGATTATCCAAGACACTTCCTCCATGATGTGATTGTTGCACCATAACTGTGAATTCAATGCATGTGCGGCAGTTTCGTACTTGCTATTATGCTTATATGGCTGTTTCCAGTTGGTGTGTTTAATGTGATGTTCCATCAGTCCTTACCATGCCTTAATTTTGCTTTGTGTTGTCCTATCATCCTGATTTTGTCAATTTTCCATTTCCTTCTTGTTTGTCTTAAATGTGTGACCGTTACAATTTCCTTTACTACATTCATGTTTTGAGCATCCTGTGGCTTTTTCACCTCTTTTCGTTTTTTTTTTTTTGTC
>JASDQU010372901.1:57275-83207 GCA_032191745.1 Picea mariana
TTTTTTTTACTGCGCAGTGGGTGTTCAATTGTCCTTGTATAGCTTTAGTCGAATCTCGTTGATCATTCCTTGGAGTTTTGTGCCTTCTATATCTCTTATTTGTACATCTCCATCGTCTATTACAGATTTAACCTCGTATGGTCCTAACCAATCCATTCTCGGCTTTCCTGGGTGCTGAAACGATTTGTTGTCGTAGAGAAATACTAGATCTCCTTCTGTGAAAGTCTTCTTCTTAATGTGTCGATCGTCCCATGCTTTGTCTCTGACCTTCTACACTTGTTGATGGAATCCTTCCAGGATTCGGTCTTCCTCCATTGCTAACAGTTGATGCAACCTTTCTTGTATCGTGTCGCGTTCTATCATTTGTGTGATAGCAGCTACACGTAAGCTGGGTATTAAAAATTCCAATGCCACGACTGCTTCTTGGTCGTAGACGAGTTTGAATGGTGTGTTCCCTGTCAACTTCATACATGTAGTCCTATACGCCCATAATATTGTTGGTACTTTGAGGTCCCAATCGTCTATGTTGACGTTATAGATCTTTGTCAATCTGTTCTGTAGAACTTTGTTGAAGGCTTCTACTGTGTTGTTTGCCTGTGGGTGATACGGTGTGCTTTTCTGGTGGTGAACTTAAAATTCTTTGAACATCATGGGGATGGTGTTATTTATGAAATGTGTGCCTTGATCACTCATCAGAACTCTTGGGCACCCAAACCTAGTATTGACTTGTTCGAATAAAAAGTGTGCAGCGGTCTCTGCACTACAGTCCTTTACTGGTGCGGCTTCCGCCCATCTTGTTAGGTATTCCATTGCGGTGAAATGTATCTTGCCCATGTTCTTTTGGCTAGTGGGTTAATAGTTCCCACAAAGTCTATTTCCCATTTATCAAATACCTTTAGTGTCACTTGAGGTTGTAACGGCATCTCATCCCTCATGTTGGGTTTGCCGACCCTTTGACAGACATCGCATCCCTGACAATATTCTTTCGAGTCCCTATGGATCGTTGACCACCATAGTCTTGTGTGGAGTACCTTTTGCGCGGTATATTTTCCTGCATAACATCCTCCTGCCAATCCCTCGTGGGCTTCTGATAGAATCCTTGGTTGTTTGTGCTCAAGCACGTACCTTCATAAAATGTTATCTGTGCCCATTTTATATAGATATCCTGCAATTAGTTGATAGTCGGCTACGCGAACTACCAAGTTCTTCTTCTGGACAGTGGTATACTCTTGCAGTGCAATACCTGTGCTTAAGTACTAGATGATCTCTGCGAAGTAGTCATCGGCAATTTGTACCGAGAATAGTTGTACATCCAGGAAGTTGTCTTCTAAGCTTGTGGGTTCTTATCCATTTGTGACCTGCGATAGGTGGTCAGGGTCTGCATTTAGTTTCCCTGGTTTAACGATTACTTCGAAGTCAAATTCCTGGAATAACAGTAACCATTGGCAGATTCTCCCCCCCAACACTGGCTTGTTGACTAGGCACTTTAGGGCTAAGTGATCTGTAAACATCTTAAAATGTTTTCCCAGTAAGTAGTGTCGGAACTTCTGAAGTGTGTAAACCATAGCTAGGCCTTCTCTTTCCGTTGTGTTATAATTATGTTCTGACTCGGATAGTTTTCTTCTTGCAAATGTTATCAGGTGATCCAAGTCTCCTGCTCCTAGTTGAGCTAAGATAGCTCCCAGTGTTATCGTTGATGCATCTACATGCACATGGAATGCCTTTCCCCAATCCGAAAATACTAATATCGGTGCAGTGACCATATTTTCCTTCAGGGTATCCAGACCGTGTTGACACTCGTCGTTCCATTGGTACTTTGTATCCTTCCTTAGCATTTTTTCCATTGGTGTTGTGATCTGTGCATATCCTTTGATAAATTTTCAATAGTATCATGTGTGTCCTAACGTCGCTCGCAGCTGACGGACTGTTTTCGGTGCTGGTAAATTAACGATGAAGGCAACCTTTGTTGAATCGACTAATAACCCTTGTTTGCATACTATATGGCCCAATAGTATCCCAAATGGTGTTCCAAATATGCATTTCTTTATGTTCAGTCATATCGGACACTGTCTGCATCGCTCTAGCATCAAGTGTAATACTTCTACATGGTTTTTCAATAGACTGTCCAATCGTCTAGATATACTTCGATAAGTTGGTGGATGAATTATTTAAATGTTGTGATAACCACTTTGGAGAAGACTGTTGGTGCATTCTTCAGTCCAAAGGGCATGAGTGTATATTGGTAGGATCCCCATTATGTCATGAACATGGTCTTGTATCTATCCTTCTGTGCTATCTTAATCTGATGGTAACCTGAGAATCCATTGATGAATTAGTATGCTTTGTGTCCCCCCACATTCTCTAGCACTTCATACATGAACGGTGTAGTGAATGGGTCGTGTAGGCATGCATCGTTCAACTTCCTCATTTTGATGCATATCTTGATCCCTCTTCCTTGCTTCTTGTCCTATACGACTATCAGGCTTATCAACTCTGATTCCTCAACTGGTTTGATTATGTCGGCTTCGAGCATTCGGTCAATCTCCTCTTTAACTTTATGTTTATATATAGGGTTCAGTCTATATGGTCGTTGTCTTATCGGTCTTGCTTCGGTTTTGAGAGGTATTTTCAATTCTCCCAGTTCGCCTACTATACCTTTCATCTCTGTAAATGTTGTAGGAAATAAGTCGTTGTATTCGCACAATAGTTCTGTAATAATTTGTATTATTAGGTCATCCCAGTAGTCTCTAATGTTGTCCATTTTGGGATGTTCTGTTGTACCGATGTTAACTTTATTTACCTTGATTGGCATGGAAATAACTTCAGATTCTATTTGTGGTCCCTTCACGCCTCTGTCACCTTCTACTTCTGCAATCTGAATGTCACGTGGGTTCTCTTCGTCCGGTATGTCCTCTTGTACCTAGTAACATGATAGTAGTTCCTTGACTGTCTGTTTATTTCGTTGTTGCTCTTCGGTAATAAGTTCTAATTTTGGTTCCTCAATGAATATGACTCCTCTGATTCATTTCAAAGCTACGTTTATGTTGTGGTTCTCATGCTCGAATGAGAAAGTGGTGGTAAAGTTTCATTACAAAGTCGCCCATGTTGTAGTTCCTTTGCGCAGTTCCTAGTCTGTATACCAGTTCACTAGTATGCCTTCTAATGTATGAATAAAGTGGTGAGGCCATTCCTCAGGTGGTGTCAATTTCCACAGCATTTCACACTCCCTCAAGTGTTTCATTGGTGTCCTGAATCCTTCATATTTCTCTTGTTTGTTGTTTTTATGTGCTGTGTCAAACCTTATGCACAGTAGCCTTTTACATTGGTACCAATTTGTGATGGTCTCCTTGTGTGTGCCCCACCATATGGGGGGTGTGGCCTTAAGTGCTAAGTCCAATGATAGTAGCCTATGGTTTTCTAACACTCCATCTTCATATTGTGTCAAGAATGTTTCCAAATCATTAAGCCCATGGAAACTGGGTGGTTGTGCGATTTCTATGCCTATCCATTGCATTGTGCAGTCTATTCTTGCGCATCTTCTCATGGATACTTCATGTAGTCTCTGCTGCCAGTTTTCTAACCCAATGTTTAAATATGTAGCGCATCATGTAATACTGCACCAACTGAGTACCCCATATGAAGTTGGGTTTACATAATCCTCCTCACGCGCAGTTGTTCTGTACAACTGGTCGATTTCCTCTAAGTCTAGGCAAGTGGGTTCTACGAACCTTTCCCCTTCTGATGGATCCAGTGGTGCTATAACCCTGCAATATTCAGATTGAAATGTCATCTTTCTTGTCTTCAAATTAATTATGATCTGGTTTTCAAATGCCCAGTCGATACCAAGTAGTTTCGGGTATGGTGTTGTGCCATCTACTATTTCGATGACTTCAAAATATGCTTTGGTGTGCACACCATATAGATCTACCGTTACGCCCTTCAGCCTCCCGATTGGTAGGACTCTGTGTTGGTTGGCTAGTTTCAGTTGGACATTCACATATCCTAAGGTTGGTTCTCCCATGCATTTCTGGGTTTTCTTAGGTAGTACATTTACTTTGGATCCTAGGTCCAGTATGATATCTCCCATATTGAAATCCCCAATGTTGGCATTCAATCTGAATTCCCTACATTTTCTTCTCCTTGTGTGTAGGTGATTGATAATTTTTTGTTCTAGCTTTTGTTTTGTCTCGTTGCTAAATTTCTCTAAGATGTTTTGCAATATTTTCACAGATGAAGGATCACTTATAATTTTGATGCATGCCTACAAATAGTCTTGGATAGTACTTACTTGTCCCTTTAGTGACAGTCCTTCGGTATGATCCAATGATAGTGGCATTTCGTATTCTGGGGCTTCGTGGGATGGTTGCATAGTAGAAGTTGATGATGTGTCCTTCCTCTGAAATTCTTATCTACCTTCCTTAAAAGTCTCCTTTTCTTTGGGTGCATCGAAGAGCTTCCTTGGTTTAGTATTCTTTCTTACCCATTGGTTCTATGCAGATTCTTGTCGGATTGTGTCGTTTCCTGTCTTCGTTCCTCCTCGGGTGACTACGTTGATATTTCATCCATCCTCCCTTGCTTCGGCTGAAATCCATTGAACATTCTGATTGTTCTGGTTCTTTTTTTCCTGGATCTTTACTAACAGTGTCAGGCATTCCTCTGTCTCGTGATACGATGCAGGACAATACATACAATTTGTTGGCGACAGTAGGAATTCCCTTGTGTAATGTCCCAGTTGCTGACAATTGTGACATGTGATTGGTCCTCTGCCACATCCGAAGCCTCCTCTGGATCGTCTTCCTCCTCGATAGTCTGCTCTGTCCCCTCTCGGCGTGTTATATAGTGGTGCTTGGTTGTACTACGCGGTATTATACTAGGGTTACGTCGAGTTGTACTATGGTTGCGTATTGTTGTATGGTTGTTGCGCAATGTTGTACTGCTATTGTGTAGTATTGTATGGAGTTCGGGCTTGATTGAACTATGGCATTTCTTGCCCAGTCATCATTTTGGCATGTACCCTGTAGGCATCCGATGTTCTCTCCCGCATCAACTCCATAGTTCTACAATCTTCGTCATCCTGGCCTACGGACTTACAAAAAGTGAAATATGAATTCTTGGGAACTGTCTGGTATTTTTTCATCATCGTGCAGTGATAAGGGTCATGACCTGGTTTCTTGGATATTTCACACCATAGTCCTCCCTATGGAAGTGGGTTTAGCATGCCTATTGCCATATACTGCACGAATGTTGGACATTCATTCTTGTGGTGTCCTTCTGTCCTGCATGTGGTGCACCAAACAGCTTCTCGTTTGTCCTTGTTCTTATTTTGATTCAACTGAAATGTGAGGTTCTTCAAATCCTCCTTCAATTCTTCAATGGTCAGGTCCGTCTGCTAGTATTGGTTCTCTTCCAACTGCAAGGTTGCCTGTACTGCCTCAGCCTACGTCTAAAACTTATGTTCTCGTAAGGGGTATTTCAGGTGTGGGAGTAGTGAGTTGACAAACATATGTCGGTGTTGCATCTCGGTCATAAGGTATTTTAACTTTCCCTTCAATCGCTTAAATCTTTGGTCAGTCTCCCATATGGACTCTTCCGGCTTCTGTCGAATCTCAATCATTTCATTCATGTACTGGTCCTCTGAGCTCGACTTCTGGAACTCATTAATCAGTAGCTTCTTGATGTCTGCTAGTGTTCGCGTTGTCCCAGGAGCATTGTTTGTGTCTAGACTCATGTACCAGTCTAGTGCGTGCTCTCTTAGTGTGATCGCTAGCTGCACAAGTTGGTATCTTCATCTGTGATCCGTTTTTCCTCCTAGATCTTTGCACAAATGAACAAATTATTCTTCGGGTCTTCTGCTACTTCTCCTCAAAATTCTGGTAATCTGATCGTGGGGTCATGTCCTGCCATTCTAAATACTGAATTGCTACCTCCACCCCACGGTGTAGATACTTGACTCGTACTGCCTGAACTAGTTCCTACAGTTGTTGCTCCTGTGGTAGATGTGCTTCTCGCTCTCAGACTTCCTCTGAACTTTGGTTGTCTAAATGGTGATGTTCTCTTTGGTGTATTAGTCTCACATGGGTTTATGGGTTCCACACTGGAATTAATACGGAAAGGATGGCTATCTTCTCCTCCTATTCTTGGGCCTCTTGTTTTCCTCTCATAGATTGCGCGCAGGATTTCCTCAATCTACTCCACATTGCGGAGATCCTCTACCTCTTCTTCATCGCTTGCCAAGCCCTCCCTCGTGGCTACGGCTCTTTTCTTGGTATTCACATTATATTGGTAGGGTACTCCGCTATGCGTCATTCCAGGTGACGCCAAGATCCACTTAAGTTGGTCATCATCCATCAAGATCAGGTCCAAGAATTCCTCCTCCTTCTTGCCTTTATCTTCTCCTTCGGCTATTTATTCTCCCCTCTGTCAGTGCTTCCCCCCTTCTCCCATGCACACAGGGAAGTTTAGCTGGTTTCTTCCATCATCATTAGACCTTTGTTATATAACAGTATTTTAATCGAAGTATACAGTGATCGGATGTACCTTCTGCGAGGTCTGCGTAGCAATTCATGCTCTGTCATGTTTGTATGACTTCGTCGTGTCAACTGCAAATTCTGTGATGAAGCCTACCACAATACTGTCAAGCCAAAAGTCGAATGCGTGGGTGAATTTGTTGTTCACTTGTTGTAACTGCTCAATCTGTATTGGGGTCCAATCTAGCTGTCAGATCTGGTTCGTCACATGGTTATCTTTCAACCTTAGTATCCACTGCTGCAATAGGTGAGGAAAATCACAGAAAAAGACTTCGTGTAAATCCGTAAACACATATATATCCAGATATTTGCAAGGCATCAAGCTAGGGTTTCTATTATCTTTCTGGGCAAAATCTAGCTCTTTAGTTCTTAACCAGCCTTTGATTTCTTCTTTCGTGGGGTTCCACGGTCACAACATTCCCTTCTAGTGACTTAGTAGTCTTCTAGTTTCGCTCATTTTTGTCCACATGTGTTCTATCCCATCTACTCAGTCCTTTCGTGTTCCTCTTACAATGGAAATGGAACCATTTGTTGGTTCTTTAACCTACCAGACAACTCTGCGCTACTGACCCGGGGTTCATATCTTTCAGGGTACCAACAAATCCTAAAACTATAAGCCCTTTTGGTGAACCAAAAGGAAACACAGCACACAGAATGCACTACGCAGTCTCACCTGAGATAGATTTTATGGGTGGTTGTAAGACTCAGGTGTTTACAGCCTAGGATAGAGTAGGAGATAGAGGGTTTGTGTTTTAAGCCACTACTTATTAATTGTATTATAAATTAATGTTATCTGACCTTCGGAATTTAATGGTGCAATAGAAATGAACTAAACAGTATAATAACTCATTCATTAATCGCATCAAGCATTTAACTAACAACAATAAATGGAGAGATGCATGTCTTCATCACATTACACAGGTATTATTGTGGTTCACCCCCTCCTGGTGCTACGTCCACAAAGATTTGGCTCTTGGATATTCTTATTATGATAGTTTTGCAATTATTGCGCCTCACGCTTACAATTCTTCTTAGATCGGAAAGATCTCTGTGAGGTGAACTAGATTGCACCAGGCTCCCCAACCTGTGGTCTGATCCTCGAGATCTAACTCCCTCTTAGATATCTCATTACAAGTAGTTGTCTTATCGAAATATCACATACAATGGAAGCTCAACCTTCACACAATCTCTGAACTTTTGAGTCTTTGAACTCTCGAATGACGAACCTCTTTTTGATACCTACTTGCCTATATTTATATCTAACGGGCTCTTCAGCCATTTACACAAAACTCTTACCAAAAAAACTAAATTTTTGTCATTAGGTCTTCCTTCTCTGCATGCATTCGCTGCTTCCTTCCAGCTGTCGCCTCCTTCTTGCATGCTCACGTGTTGTGCTTCTTGCCAGTTGTCGCTTTCCTCCCGCACACTTTCCTTCCCACGATTTCTCTTCCAGTTGTCATTCTTGTTCGTGCACGCCTTCTTTCCCATTTCGGCCTGCTGCCAACAATGTTCCACCGGTTTACTACCTACAAAGTTGTTGAATCGCCTAAAGCTAATGGTGTTGCGACTACTCAAGGTTGCTACTCGTTTTGCACATGTCCAAGTGAAGGTGTTGTGTATTTTGATGGCGCTACCTAGAGTTTGAAATAACACACAGGCAGGCGCTACCTAAATTCACTACCGAATTTCTGACAGAGACAGAATTTGCACAGAGACGCACCAGAATGGCGCTACCAAAATTCGCTACCTAAAATCTCACAGAGACTAAAGTTTGCACAGAGGATAGGAAGGTTTGGCGCTACCTTTTCTACTTGTCTAGTTTTGAGGTTGCGCTATAGAATCTCATGAAATTTGGTGAAGTTGCTACAAAGTGCGCTACTCAGAGTGCTACCCAAAGATGCTACCAACAGATACCAGGAATCCAGGAGGGTCGAGCTAACAACTTTTTGGATAGTTGATGATGGAGAGAATTGCAAAAACAGCAGTTGGCAGCATGATGACAGCCACATGCCCTTGAAGAACACATGGAAAACAAGGAGTTGTGCACCAAAGGGGGATCAAGTTAGTTCGAAGATTGGTTGGATTAGTCACTAACACTTTCCCATTTTATAGCATAGGTTGTTAGTCAAGTTGTTAGATGGAATAAATTCTTAGATATTTTCATGGGAAGGAGGCCAGCTCGCACCTCCAGTTGTTGCCTCCCTTTTTGTTATAAATAGATAGATGAAATGCTTTAGTAGGTTCAAATGGTTGAGATGGGCTCCCTTATACTATAATATTTTGATGAGGTTACTTTGAACTAGTTATGTACTTGATTTGAGACATCTTGGTTAATAGAAATCGGCTTCTCTTTCCAGCTTAATTGCTTCTGATGCTAAAGTGTTCATGCTTTGAATGATTCACATGAATGGTTGTGGTGATATTATGATGTATGTTTGATTATTATATCATCATAATATTTCTTTAGTGTCCTTAAGCTATGAACTGAAGAAGATCTTGTGTTAAGAGTCTTTCTTCTTTAGGTTGTTTGCAGACCTGATGTTTATAGCAGCCCCTACATTCCTCTCACTGAAGTCTTCCCTATGTTCATACTTACTCCCAAATACTGATTGAATTTAGCCAAGACCTTGATTGCTCATGCATGCTATCCCTGATTTCTGAGTTGGAACATTATCATCTTGAGTCTTATCCCTTTGACCCCTCATAACTCTTTTACATTCGCATATAACCTGATGGGTATTGGTCTTGCCTTCCATGCAATGTGAAGGTGATTCCTAGTGCTAACAGGGACAATACCTTTTTGTTTTGCAGGACCTTGCTTGGTGGCCAGTTTTGGGAGAACAAGCCTATCTTGGGCTTCCATGGGGCAAGGAGCCCACATGTTGGATGTTGTATCCCGAACACTAGATCAAAGAAACATGCCTTTGGAGGCTTACACGGTATCATGGAGGATCTTATCCAACCCCTATTACCAAAACGACTTTCCTAGGAGAGGCAAAACATCACTTTTGGAGGGTTGAAGTCATGCTTGAGGGGTTTTGGTGGTGATAGAGTTATTGCACATTGAAACTAGGCATATTTTCACTGAAGGAGACATGGATTGACCCTAGCACATGATGAAGAGGCTCAAGGAGCCCCAACAACCTCCATTTTCCTCTCCAACGACTTGCTCAAATGCCAAAACATCCCCTAAAGGGGTGATGTCATCTTATTGTTAGGGTTTCTTTTGTGTTAAAGTAAAAAATAAATATTATTATTTGGTGCAAGGAGTAAGATAAGGGTTGTTGGCCCCTTATATTATGTTTTATCGTTGCTAAGTGGACAAACTATGTTTTAAGTTTTTTGTATAAATAGAGATCATGTGAATCTCATTTTATAACATAACTCCCATTGTGAGAGGTACTTGCTGAAATTTTCACCCTCTTTGGGAAATCTCTTCTCTCTTGTGCACTTGTTATGGTTTTTATTTTCTATTGGAAGGATGGATGATGTGCTAGCTCTCTTGGAGGATTATTTATTGCTTATGGTGGAATTTTCTTGGTGCATTAGGGTTTCATCTTGTTAATGCTTCAACTTGGTAAAGATTTCATGGTTATTGCTCTCTTTCCTTGGTTGCGAGATTAATGTGATGATATCTTAGGGAGTGTAAGGGCATACAACCACTTCCAAAATCCTTTTTTATTGTTTTAAATAATCTATTTTGCAAAGGATACTAGTAGGAGTAAAAGGGTTTACACCCTCCTAGGTTTTCCTTGTTGGCTAAGGTTTGCCTTGGAGAGTAAAATGGTTTGCACCCCCAAGGAAGTAACTCATCCAACTTGTTTGATAAAAAGACTCCATTTTCTCAATGGTTAAAGGCACTAATTCATATGCATTGGAGAAATAAAATCCTGCATTGGTAAAGGTGAAATTTTGGAATTTTGAGATTGTCTAAATTGGGTAGTGATCTTTGTGCTTATGGCACCTTTGAGCCACTCGGGAGTTTTTTTTTTCCAAGTATTTATTTTTGTTGATAAAACTTTAATCTACAGCCATTAGGGCCGCAGATACCCTAAAACAAATCTCTTAATAACTCACAAATCAACCGTTAGAAGTTGCTAAAAGTATGCCCCTATAATCTAATAGTCTCAAGGCATTTTTTGGGTGGATTGTTGGCAAGTTTTGGTGGTTGATTTATTTTCTGTAATAACTTGTTTGTTTCAGCCATAAGGCTGATAATTATCACTGCATTAACTTTTTATGACAGCCTTACGTTTTATGTTAAAGCCTTTCTCTTTCATTCTTGAGTTAAACTAGTCTTTACTAGATTGTCTCTTGTTTATTAAACTAGACTTTTAGCACTTATTTTGCATCTCATATTACCTTTTACATGTTGATATATATTATTGATTGTTGTTGTGATTAGGGATAGAAAGATTAACTTGATTTTCCACCTAACATATTACATGCATACTTGGTTTTTGTTGTGTCTCGGTGTTATGAACATAATATATAATAATAAATATAAATACATTATAATAGTTAATGAATAATTAATGAAGAGACACCTTCTCAATGAAAGGTCACGTCTCTTCATGGAAGGGAACCCCTGCATGGGTATATAAGGCCCTCATTCTTATTGTATCTCATCATCTCATATTCATATGCATTATTTCATATATTACCCTTTATGGATTATAACATGTTGTCTTACCTACATTGGGTATTTACCTGGTAAACTAGCTTGGTTCACCATAGTGGTTTTAGAGCTTAGTCTCGATCCAAATTTTGGCCACAAATAGAGTTTGACTTCATATTGGCCATTTATAAATCAAATATTCTACACATTTCGGCGAAAGTAAAAAATTCATTATGCACAAAATCAAAAAATAAATAAAAAAGAAAGAAGAGGAGAAAAAAAAACCATAGAAAATAAAAATAAAAAAAGGTTTTTCTTAAGGGGCACGTGAAGAAGTATAAGTGCACACAAAGAAGTTTGAAAGAAATATTCCAGATTTGGCATTAGTTAAGTTAATTGTCATTTAAAAAGTGAGAAAAAATAATTTAAAAGAAAAAGTTTTAAAGAAGAGGAAAAATGAATATTTTATTTTACCTTTGGAGATTTACCATCCCATGGTTTTGGAAAACCATTGGCCCATGGTATTCCATACCATATATAATATATATATGTGTGTGTATTTTCCTCTAAAGGAGTATTTCACAAAACTTAGGGTCGCGTTTGTTGAGCCTAGTCAAGAGTATAAAAGGGATTTATAAGGTATTTTTTATAAAGTATAAAAAGGATTATAAAAATTGGAGTGAAAAGATATATAAGAAGGAAGGAGTATAACTAAATGGGTTCTTTTGGAAAGTGTGAAGGTAATATTAAATTATTTTTCATTAATTACCAAGGGGAAAAAGAAGAAGAGATTAAGTGAATATAAAATTATTTTTGGTAAAGTATAGAGAAAATATTCAAAGTTTTTAAACTCTATATATATAAAAAAAAGAATTATCAAGGATTATTTTCTTAAAAGAATATAAAGGGATATCTATTAAGTCAAGAAGCTTAAGTCTTATTATTATTGAAGGGATATTATAATAATTATAAGGTCAATTCAAATTAAAAAATAGAATTTAAGGAAGGAATATTTTCTGGTAAAAATCATCTAAGTAGATGCATTGGATTATTAACATTTAGAGAAAATATTCAAGAAAAAGAAGTTAGCATCCACATTTGCCCATATAAGAAGAAAAATCACATAAGTATGGATTTGGTGAATCAATTAATAATTCCAAAGACAAATGTAATCGAAACAAAAGACTTTTTTTTTGCAATAAATACGACATCAAGGATTTATCGTTGACACTCGAAGATTATAAACTCATATCGAATTTTGAGGTTACAACTATATATGAAAAAGAGCTTTATATAATCCTCGGCTCAACTTAGTTAGAGACGCTGGGTAGCTTAATATTAAACCTTGAGAAAAAAAAAAAATGTTTTCCTACAAGAAGAAAAAAATAAAATTACTTGGCGTCTTAGTAAAGTCAGATTCAATATCTACGTCAAAAGATCTTGATCAGATCTCAAAAATACTACTGTCAGAAAAACAACAGTCAATACTTGAGATCCAAAAAGAATGTGACAAAATCTTCATAGACAAGGATGCAGAAATTTGTCGCCTAAAAGCTCATAATCAAAGTTTACTCACACAAATTAAGAAGATAAAGAGTAATAAGAAGATGGTACAAGACAAGTTAGAACAAATTAGCAATAATGAATCATTGGTAGATAAAGAGACAATGACTTAACCTATGGAACTTGTTATCATCCTATAAGTTATAGGGATCAACTAGTGACTGGGATATTATCTGTCTCTAGTGTTTTTGTTGACAAATGATTTTTCATTCTGCAAATAATTTGAAAAGAAAGAAAAAACAAAAACATAAAACAAAAAACATAAAAGAAAAAAGAGAAAAGAAAAGAAAAAGAAAGAAAGAAAAGAGGGCATAAAAGAAATGAAATAAAAGCCCCATGCAATAATGGTAACTTGATCCATA
This sequence comes from Picea mariana, assembly GCA_032191745.1. Classification (NCBI taxonomy): domain Eukaryota; kingdom Viridiplantae; phylum Streptophyta; class Pinopsida; order Pinales; family Pinaceae; genus Picea; species Picea mariana. Next base: position 70,346 of record JASDQU010372901.1, read on the forward strand.
CCTTTCAAGCATGGCCAAGTTCTTTTTAAATTTGATGTTGATAGAGTAGTGAATAATTTAGCTAAACAGTTTAATCTTAGCCAAAGTGTCTAGGTTAGATTAGTGAATAAATCTGGCCAGACTGTCTAATCCTGGTCAGATAGCCCTAGGGTAGAGTAATTTCTTAACCCAACAGTTTAATCTGGGTTAACTGTCATAGGAAAATAGGTTAGTATGTAGGCTAGTTGCTTCATTGTTTCACTCCAATAAAACCAGCTTGATGTAAAATGTTGCACCATGTCTCAAATGCCTAAAGGATAGTTTGGTCGAAGCCCCATGGTGGTGTTTACTTGAAAGTTTGGGGAAAAACCTATAAAAACACATTTATCTTAACTTTTCCCAGCGCATGTGCTTTTCCACTCCCCATTTATACTCTCCGCACATACCGACAGTCTTGATCGCGGCGCTCATATCTATGGTGCACAGAGCTTTCCAGACCCCCCCAATTGTTCTGCTTTTAACCGGGGGGGTCCGGAATCGGTAATAAGACTGGCACACATCTGGACGACCCAGGGACGAGCGCCTAAATCAACGGTCCAGATTTGATTACGGACCCCCCTGTCCGTTCTGCCTTTAATGGAGAGGGGGGGGTTCGGAATGAGCGATAAAGAGCGTGCTTTGATCTACGGCTAAGAAACAGGTGGGTATATCAATGGCCCATAATGGATTTCGGACCCCCCCAGATGATCTATTTTTAACCGAAGGGGGGGGGTCCGGAATGGTTATCTCCCTCTGGTGGGCCCCTGGTCATATGTGGCACAAATCTATTGGTCCCGAAGTCCCGTCACCATATGCTATCTGACAGCCCCCGTCACTTACGGACGTCATCTTCCACTGGTGCCACTTGTTCCTGAGTTATGTCCCATCCCATAACTGTTGTCAGTCCCCTACCCCCTTTCACTCATGACCAGCCCCTTATCGCGAATTTTACCTCCAATCCCTAGCCACCACGTCACCCGTCCATAATTTTCAAGCCACCGTCACCTGCCATCTCACCCCCAAGTAGCTCGTTGTCCATTTATTACTGGATAACCTATCCGTTATCCAGCTGACTTGTCTCCCGCACCCAACCGACCCCATTTTTAAATAAAACTACCATTTTTCTCTACATTCACTATTCACCCATCGCACTAGAAAAATTTACCTCTTACTCCTCCATTGCATTTTGTTGCCCTCATCCACAGTCATTCGCCCCCACTAAGGTCGTGTTTATTGCAGGTACTGTTGCAGAAATGGCGCCAAAGCCCAGACCAGTAGAAGGAGAAGAGATTCTGTTTCTCCAGCCTCCTGTCGACCTGGACAAGATCCCATTGGTCGACAAAGACAGATTGATAGCAGATAAAAAATGCGATTTCAATTTTTCAGACCTCCAGTCATGGCTCAGGGAAGTTTTTCTGGACCAGAGCGATGAAATTGGACTCTGGGAGTCCAATTTACCCCTTTACCTCTTTACCCAGATCCACCATTTTCCCGAGTTCGCACTTAAATGCCAAGCTCACTATATTCCCGAACAAAGAGTCGTCGTTTCCTCATCCGGAGATACCCTATTACTCATCACGCCCGAAGACATAGACCAGATGATGCAAATTCCTCGTGCCGACTCTGTGTCTCCTTTCAACCTGGAGATCTTTACAGAGTTGTATCAAAAGATGACTTTCCCCCAGAGAGCTCAAATATTCAAGCTTTTCCTTCCCACCTCTGCTCAATTCCCTTCCACAAATCCCCCTTACCCGTCATCCATGTTCTCCACTAAGGGAAACCAGGACATTTTTTTCCTTTGTACTTTGCTAGGGTACTATTCTGACCAGTGGGTAGATGAGCCCATTCTAGGTTTTCTATCCATTTTCTCCATTGATGAAAAACCCACTACCCAGTTCGATTTCAGCACCTTCTTGGCAGACAATATTCATGAACGGTTCATAAATTTTGGCACGGAAGGCATGTTCATATACTCGTCTATACTGGCCTACATGTTTGTTTTCTATCAAGCAGATAAATTCAATTTTTCCATGCAGAAAATGGACGCAGATGGAAGGCCTTAGCCAGTCACAGCATGGACCTCTTTGCTGAAGCATAACTCCACAGAATATAGCTTCAAGGCATTCATTGATCTGTTCTACCACCCTGTGGTAAGCATGTTGAGCGGCAGGCCCGAGCCTCGAATAAACGACGAAGTCCAGAGAATCCTGCATCTCTCGGACAACACAAAGACCGGGGATTGGTACCTGTATCAAAATCACACCTAGATCAGAGTATTCGGGTGCGAGTTGGCACCCTAAAATTTTCCCAAGTATGTGCCGGTAAGAATATTTGTGTTAGAGTATATAAGTCAAATCATGAATTTAGATGACATCAATTTTGTATCCTTGAAGAAAAAGCAGCAGCTTAGAATCAAGGGGCAGATTGGCTCCTTCATCTGCAACAGTTGTGGCACCGGAGAAGAAGCGGACCGGATGCTGAGAGAGATGAAGTTTTTCTTAAGATTCCCATGGCATTATGATCCTTGTGGGATCATCTCAGAAATGCGGGTGAAGAACAAAAACATCTCGTACGTTCACAAAGCTAAGCCCAAAATTGAGAAATTTGCCAATCAGACTGTGTGGGTGCCTAACACCTTGGTCAAAGTGGAACAGCAAGTTCCCCCGACCACTGTGCCACCAACGACCACGCCAAAGGTCCCTAAGGAAAAAAGGCCTCGACAGGATTTATCTCTGCCTGTCACGAAGGTATCATCAGAAGAGTTCCAGTTGCACATTAAGAGGCCCAAGACAATTTCAGTGCCTGGTCCGACTGTAGAACAAGAAGCCCCGCCTACCACAGTAACCAAGCATGTAATTCCACCTTTCAGATCAAGCTTACATAAGGAAATCACCCCAGCAGTGCCGAAGAAATCCACAGACTCCCCATTGGACAATCATCCAAGCAAGACTGGGCCCAAGTTGAGCATTTTCGAGAAGTACGAGATGATTAAGAAAAAGAATCAGACCCTTACCAGCAGTACTTACACTCAATTTCGGAAGCAGACGGTGACTGCGTAGCATAGGCTACTGTCTGCATTTGACACAGAAAAGGGCACGATGCATATGACCTTCCTCCAGGCGCAGGTACCAGACCCCAAGGTGATTACAGACTACAAGAGGGCCACCTTCGAATTCCAGATGAAGGATGTGCACCCAGCAGATCAGATGGATCTGCATAAGCAAACAGAGGAGATGGTATTCCATACATTGGCGCATGCTTCTGCTTCTGTAGCAAAATTACAGTTATTATTGAACAATGCTCAGACCCAACTCAAGCTGGCGAAATATCATCCTTTGCGAAGGACAATAGAATCAAGACTTTGGAGGAGCTGGTCCTCAAGATCGGATATGATCCTTTGAATGTCAAAGTTGCAGAGGAGATGATAAAGAAGAAGAACACAGACATCACCTCCTTGAGGAATAAAATGAAGCTCCCGCCCACAGAGGACTCGCAGGCGAAGGAGATAGCAGAGAAAGAAGGCGAGAAGGATGAAATGCTCATGGAGCAGAACGCACAGCTCAAAGAAATGGAAGCTGAGATGGAGAGATTATTAAAAGAGAAGGAGCAGATGAAGCTAATGGAAGTCATTCCATTGAGTGCCATTCCAATTTCAAGAGCAAGCATAGCAGCAGTGACAGCAGCCTCATCCACAACTCCATTGACATCACAAGAGGGGACAGCCGACCTCGCCAAATCCATGGAAAATATGAACCTGCAGGAGACAGAGATCAGCAGGCTTAAAAAGGAAGTTGAGAACCTCCAGGAACTCAAAACTTCTTTCTAGACCAGTCTCTCCAAGGAAAAGCAGGTAACAGAACAACTCAAGCAAGAGTTACAGCAGCTCCGAAAGCAAACAGTGGTAGGGAAGACTTTGGCTGAAGTCAAAGAGAATGTATGGACAGATATCACAAAGTCCATAAATGAGATATGGCCCATGATCCAAATCATGTTTGAGCAGAATGAGTTGGTCCAGAGGAGAAAACAGGTTATTGAGAAGATCAGAGTAGAATTGGGGGAGATGCCAACACAAGCGAATGATATCATCAAGTTCCTCAATTCTAAGACCAGAGAAGAGCTAGAAGAGCTGAAGATCGAAGACAGAACAGAGACCATCCTTGAGGTCAAAAGAGTTTTGACCAAGAGAGGATTAATGCTTCAACTGGAAGAAAAGGTTCAGATCATGGACCAGGGGGTACAAAGGTTCTTCAATAAGATTGAGGCTCTCCAAAAGAAGGGTCTACCTGGTCTGAAGGTTATTAATGATAAACTGATGACAATTCCGGACTACAAGAAGAGATTGGTTGAGGTGTCTAAGGACAGTTCAAAGTTTACAGGCATACAAGGGAGCATCAAAGGAAAAGCATTCTTGGATTCCCTTCAGCTGGACATCAGTATCCAACACGAGATTCAATACATATTCCTCACTAAGCCTACATTCGCCAAGTATACAGAAATGGGCGAATTGTATCGAAGAATGCTCAAAGTCACTGTGCCTAGTAATCTCAGATGGGAGGAACTCTGCGATCTGCTCGATTAGCAGATGAGTTGTCCAGGTCCAGTCACCTGTCCAGTCAGATGAGGTCGTGCAAAAGGCTTCATCAACGGTCTACCCAGAAATCAGCGTGCAGTTACACCAAGTCATCAAGCAGTTCCAAAATTTAGGAGTTTTGTTAAATTAGTTAGGCTAAAAATAGAATTTGCACATCCTGATCATTTATGACAGGAACGTTTGTAATTTGAGTTATAAATACTTCACCTTTCGAAGTATTGAGGGTTGTTGATCTTCACACCCTGACGCTATCAGACTGTAATCTTTTTGAAGAGATCTTCCATTAATAAAAAGGAGGCACTTTACAGGATTCTTGCGTGTATTCACTGGTGGCGTTTACTCTCTAAGTTGAATGTTATTCTTGCTTTGTGATCATCTTGTTTTCTAATTCTAATCTTTAAGAGTAACGAATGTTGCAGGATTTATCTTGGATACCCTGTTTCTGACTCGAAAGATTTTAGTGTTTATCTTCTGGTGTTTTCAATTAAGAAATTCTTAACTGCTTCTTAGTTGAAATTATCTTTCTCATCTTTTCTTCTGTCCATCATTTAAGCTACTGAAAGATCCACTGATTATATTATCTCGCCCTGTAAAATTTTTTCCCTTTGCATTTCTGGTTTGTATTTCATTTTTATTAAAACGCAGACCCCATAGCCCAATGGATGTGTAGACTGTCTCAACCAATTCAAAAAATACTTTGACAACAAAACCTACCTATTTCTTTACCTAGCCTAATATCTAAAATTGGAAACATAACTAAATCATATAGAGAGATCCCTCTCTAAAGCTGGAAGGGCTAGATCCCAGCTTTAAAAGTGGTTGGATAAAGTTACCTTTGTATATTTCTTCTGTTTCAACCTCTAGGAAATTTACCAAGTGCTAACATAGTGGCGACTCCACTGGGGAAGAACTAAAAATTTATAATTTCATGTTTTCTTTTCCCTAAAAAGAAAGTTCAAATTTGAGAAGAAAGTAATGTTTAGAGGTTGATTAAACTTTGTATATATTATTTTCGGACTCACAAAACACAAAACTAAAATATATATATATATATAAAACCAAAAAGAGTTATGGCTCCCAAGAAAGTTCACACACGATCTCATCCCGACCCAGAACCCACGATAGTGACAAATAACCCCGAAAAGTTGCTCAGGAAAAAGAACTTAGCTAAAGGTTCAGTGAGTCATATTCCCCTTCATAAGTCCCTATCCTTTTCAGGGAAACCTGTTATCTCTCAAAACTCTGATCTCAATACCTTTCCACAGCAAAGCCTGGTTAGAACACGATCCGACAGTTTTGTGACTGGAATCATCTTTGACCCAACTGTTTTGCAACCTCAAACCCCCGAAGTTCTGTCTCCCATGACTAAACCACAAATAACTCCCTCAGTACTATCCAGTCCCTCCTCGTCTTCATCTTCAGTCGCTACCTCGCCAGTCATCCAGGTTGTCGCCCCACCTCCTCCACCCATCATGGCAGCTCGATATGCTCCTTTGGTGTTGGCTGCGCCACTACATGCCATGCCCCAAGACTATCAAACAAGACTTCCACAGTTCGATGCAACAGGACCTTTAAACGCCCAACAACATGTTGACAAAATGAATGATTATTTTGACCTGCAAGAAGTTGATGAAGCTGACGTTCAAATGAGATTGTTTGCCCAAAGTTTGACAGGTGACGTCAAGAAATGGTACAAATCTTTACCTGCCGCCTCAGTCCCTGACCTTGTTGCGTTCCAAAGGAGTTTTCTTGACAAATGGGAGGTAAAGAAAAACCCTCTCAAGATATTGTCGGAATACGAGAATATAAGAAGAAATCAAGGTGAGACAGTACAAAATTACTGCACCCGTTTCAATAACCTGTACAATGCAATTCCAACCGAAATCAAACCTCCACAAGGCCTGGCGTTGATAAAATTCGCTGATGGTTTTGATGCCGATATGTCATACCAACTAAGAGAAAGAAATTCTACCACCTTGGCAGACATGCAGAAAAGTGCTATAAGTGTGGAGGCCAATCTGTTGGCAAAAAGGGCACGTCAGAGGTCAGAAAGGAGAGTCATGATCAAAGAAGAACCTTCCACGTCGAACTCAGATTCTAAATTGGATTCTTTGACCAGAGAAATGGAAAGAATGATGGAAAGACTTACTATGTCAGACATAAATCCTCCGAGAGAAAACCCGCCAGCTCCCCAGGTTCGGAACCCTAACTTTAGGAGAAACCCTCCTCAAATCAGACAGAGAGATCCCAGGGATCAAAGAGAGCAGAGGGGTCCAGATCAGCAAATCAGACCTCCCCTACAAGAAAACTATGTTGATGAAGGGGAGGCGGTGATTGAGGAATTGGAGGACACTCACATCAACTTCATGGGCATTCACGACAACGAAGCGATTTTCCTTACCCAAGAAGAGCAAGAACTTTTTCTTCTCAACCAAACAAAAGTAAGTGAAGAAGCTGAAGATGTTGAACAACAGGCATTCGAAAATGCCATTTTGGAGGTACACCGGCAGTACAATCTGCGGAGTAAGAAGACAGAAGGGAGTTCCCCAAAAAAGACGACTGAAACAAAGAAGGTAGTTGAAACCAAGAAGACCTCTGAGCCATCTGCCAAGAAGATTCCTGAGAAGGATACTGCTGAGAAGATTCCTGAGAAGAGTAATGTTGATGCTCCTATGAATAAAAACCTTACTATTCTGAAGAGGCCATCACAGCCCAAGGTTTCACCTATTAATTCACCGAGTACTTCTGAGCAGAAGAATATGGTGGACAAACCAGAATTGATGAGCCAAGGCAGAGCTCCTACACCTTTCAGCCTGGAGGGGGAATTGGCCAAAGTAAAAATTCTCATCCCACTTACCAAGTTGATGAACAAAGATGGTTATCGTTCACAGGTGATTAAAGCACTTACCATTGAACCTGACATAGGCACGAAGGCCTTAACCATTGGATCAGAAAATCATTCAGACACTGTGAACCTTACTGATGATCAACCCGAGCTTCTTTTTGGACCTGAAGTGGATGGTCGAGATGATACTGGTGAGGTCGCTCCTTTTTATATCAGTCTAAACATACATGACTTAATCCTACATAATGCTATGCTGGATTCGGGTGCTTCCCACAATCTGATGCCTAAAGCAGTAATGGAGAAACTGGGACTGGAGGTCACCAGACCATACAAGGATTTACACTCATTCGACTCCAATAAAGTTAGATGTATTGGTTTGATCAAGGACCTATGCATCACCTTGGTTCAGATTCCTGCGAAGAGCATGGTAATGGACGTGGTAGTCGCAGACATCCCGCCGAAGTATGGAATGCTGCTATCCCGGTCTTGGGGGGCTAAGTTGAAAGGAACCCTGCAGCTAGATATGTCTTATGCCACTATCCCAGTTTTCGGGCAACAAAGAAGGCTATACAGAGAAACATTGATGAAGTACATGGTCAATAGCCAAGAAAATCCGCACAACTATCCTCTCTACTCCGCGCATTCCGATCTGGATTCTTTTATCTTGTACAATGATGGTGACACGGGAGAGCAAGATACTCAGCTGGTGGAAGATACATCTAGTCAAGACGAAGGCCAAGAAATCATCGAGGTAGCAAGGATGAAGAACGTGATAACTGAAGAATTACCCGTTGATTTCTGGAGCATGGATTTTGATGGAGCCGTGAGTAAAGAAGGAGCTGGAGTAGGAGTCTGGATGCATAATCACAGAAACGGGTATTCAAAAAACCATTCTTACAAATTAAATTTCCAATGCACTAACAATATTGCTGAGTATGAAGCTTTGATGCTCGGTCTGAAGCTTTTGAAAAAAGTTGGTGCTAAATAGATAATGATAAGAGGTGACTCTGAATTGATAATCAAGCAAATCAAAGGTGAGTACACTGCAAAACACCCACGTCTTAGAGCTTATAGGAATGTTGTTCTTGATGCCTTGAGATGTTTTACTGAAGTTGACTTGCAGGTAATGTCAAGGGGACAAAACATTCTGGTGGACGGATTGGCAATGTCAGCAGCCACCTGTAAGATTCCTTTCCGCCCGACTCGTCCATACACTGTTGAGGTGAAATGTAGACCAACCGTTCCCGACAATATTAGGTACTGGCAAGTGTTTGGTAATGACGATCAAATCGAAGACTTTCTGCAATGTAAAAACAATTTTGAATGTACAAATATAGACTTAGAGAACGAAGATGAAAATGTAAATAGTTCTGATTTTGAAGTTGATAGTGTAAATACCGTAGATTCAAGAGAATTAGGCGATGACAAAATGGGCGCCGATGTTTTACAGTTGAAAAGCAATGTTTTGCCTAGAGGTCTTGTTCCTTTAGAGGACTTGTTTGACTTTAATGACGTAGCCAAAAAACCGAAAATCGAAGCCCATGGACAAGAGGTAGAAGATTGTAATATAGGGACTGAAGAGAAACCCAGGATAGTCAAACTGTCTAAATCATTGCCCCCAGAACAAAAACTCAAATACATTGAGATGTTCAAAGAATATTCGGATGTTTTTGCCTGGGGCTATGAAGATTTAAAAGCCTACGATACCAGCATCATACAACATAGGATTCCAATAAAAGAAGACCAAAAATCGTTTAGGCAAAAACTTAGAAGGATAAATCCCAAGTTGTTCCCACTGATAGAAAAGGAAATCAAAAAAATGTATGATGCCAAAATCATAGTTCCACTGCGCTTTTCCAAATGGGTCTCTAATTTGTTCCCTACACGTAAGAAAACCGGGGAAATCAGACTCTGCATAGATTTTCGAAATCTGAATAAAGTCTCCCTAAAGGATAATTACCCCTTGCCAAAAACGGACCACATCCTGCAAAGGGTGGTCGGGTCCAGTCGAATTTCTCTGCTGGACGGTTTCTCAGGTTACAATCAGGTCTTAGTTCACCCGGATGACCAAGACAAAACCGCTTTCACCACACCATGGGGCACTTTCATGTATGTGAAAATTCCTTTTGGTCTGATGAACGCAGGAGCCGCATTTCAGAGGGTGATGGATATCGCTTTTGTGGAAGAATCAGGTAAGTTTATTGTCGTCTATTTAGATGACGTAACTGTGTTTTCCTGATCTGATGACGAACACCTGAGACACCTCAGATGAGTCTTCAAGAAATGTAGAAGGTTTGGGATTTCTTTAAATCCTAAAAAAAAACCTTTTCGGGTTAGAAGAAGACAAACTGCTAGGACACATTATTTCCAAAGATGGAATCAAAATAGACCCCAGCATAATCGAGGCCATACAAAAGTTAGAACACCCCAAGAACCTCAAGGAACTACAGTCTTTTATCGGGAGAATAAACTTTCTATGGAGATTCATTCCCAATCTGGCCGAACTCCTTAGAAACATTACAAATATGCTTAAAAAATATGTAAAAATAAAATGGGACTCCGAGTCCAAACAGTCTTTCGAACAAGTCAAACGAGCACTCACAGAGGCCCCTGTCTTAATCAGTCCTGATTTTACTAAGGATTTCTATCTTTTCTCTTTCGCTTCAGAACATACTATAGTAGCGGTACTATTGCAAAAGAACAGTGAAGGTTATGAACAGCCCATAGCTTTCTTTAGTAAAGCATTGAGAGACGCTGCTCTAAATTACAATATAATGGAGAAACAAGCTTTTGCCTTGGTGAAAGATATAAAGGACTTTAGAGTCTACATTCTTCATTCCCACACTATAGCTTATGTTCTGAATGCGGTAGTTAAAGACATTTTGACACAGGACAATCCTGATGGAAGAAGGGGAAAATGGATTGTTGTTATTCTGGAATACGATATAGAGATTAAGCCAACAAAACTAATCAAGGGTCAAGGCCTAGCAAATTTAATGGCTGAATCAAATTTCGATGCTCTTGACATTAATTTTCTAGAAGCAGCAGATGAACAGGGCGAGATGGCGACTCCAAGTGTGAGAGAGGTTTTTCTAAACTCCATGGTATGCAGACCTTATATTCGTTTTACAAAATTTACAAGCTCCCCCTGGTTTGACTAAGACTAAAGCTAGATTTTTTAAGTTGAAAGCTTTGAAATTATGTATTCTAGAAGGAAATTTGTATTGGAAAGATCCTGCAGGCATTCTGTTAAATTGTTTACTGAAAGATGAAGCTGATAAGGTGTTACAAGAGTTTCATGCAGGGGAATGTGGTGGCCATTTGAACTGGAAAGTCACAGCCAAAAAAATACTCAGAGCTGGATTTTATTGGCCCACCTTGTTCGTCGATGTGCATCAGAAGGTAACAGCATGTCACCAATGTCAACTGTTTGAAGGCAAAAGGAAACTCCTTCCTCTACCTCTGAAACCGATCTCAGTTGAGGCCCCTTTCCAGCAATGGGGGCTCGACTTCATTGGAGAAATACACCCCCCGTCTTCAGGCCAGCACCGGTGGATTCTCACTGCCACCGATTATTTTACCAAATGGATCGAAGCAGTACCAAGCAGGCAAGCCACTGACTCTGTTATTATCAAATTCCTTGGAAATAATATTTTGTCTCGCTTTGGATGTCCTAGAAAGATTATAACTGACAATGCAGTTGCCTTTCGGTCGAAGAAACTCATAGATTTCTGCAACCAGTGTCACATTGGTTTGGGGCATTCCACAGCCTACTACCCTCAGGGGAATGGGCTGGCGGAATCTTCAAACAAAACCTTGGTAAATATCATCAAGAAAACATTGCAGGAAAACAAGAAATCATGGCACAACAAATTGGTGTTTTCATTATGGGCTGACAGACTGACCACCAAAAGGTCGATTGGTATGTCACCAGACCAGTTGGTCTATGGTACAGAGGCAGTTTTCCCCACTTCTTTAGGAGTCCCTGTCATGAAATTGCTTCAAGATGTACAAGCCGATCCAAATGACTCACAGAGAAGGATCAACCAGATGATCCATTTGCAGCAGACTTGGGAAGAAGTTTTCAACAAGACTCAGGTAGTCCAAGGAAACATCAAGAAGATCTTTGAAAAACGAACCAAGGAAGATGATTTTGAGTTAGGAGATTTGGTGTTGAGATGGGATGCCAGAAATGAAGACAAGGGAAAGCATGGAAAATTTGACAATCTGTGGACAGGACCATACATGATCCAAGCTTTTAGGGGAAACAATGCTTTCTTGCTAAACAATGTTGATGGAACAGATCTGCCAGGAGCACCTGTGAATGGCAGAATGCTGAAACATTATGTGCCACCTCGGTAGAAGATTTGAGTTTCCACTCTCCATTGTACATACCATTTTAAGTTTCATTTTTCACTTGCATTTTCTGAGTGAAGAACATTAGTCAGTTGGTTGAAGCCCGAAGAGAAGGCCCTAAGCTGTTGATCATTGTTTTTCCATTTTTGAGAATAAAACTAATGAAGGCTACTAGGCAAAAATGTCCAGAATGACAGGAACCAGGATTCTTGGCACTTCACAGGGCAAGTACCATCCCCAGGTGGAGCCGTTGTTATCATCCTATAAGTTATAGGGATCAACTGGTGACTGGGATATTATCTGTCTCTAGTGTTTTTGTTGACAAATGATTTTTCATTCTGCAAATAATTTGAAAAGAAAGAAAAAAGAAAAAAAAAAGAAAAGAAAAGAAAAGAAAAAGAAAGAAAGAAAGAAAAGAGGGCATAAAAGAAATGAAATAAAAGCCCCATGCAATAATGGTAACTTGGTCCATACCTTTCAAGCATGGCCAAGTTCTTTTTAAATTTGATGTTGATAGAGTAGTGAATAATTTGGCTAAACAGTTTAATCTTAGCCAAAGTGTCTAGGTTAGATTAGTAAATAAATCTGGCCAGACTGTCTAATCCTGGTCAGATAGCCCTAGGGTAGAGTAATTTCTTAACCCAACAATTTAATCTGGGTTAACTGTCATAGGAAAATAGGTTAGTATGTAGGCTAGTTGCTTCATTGTTTCACTCCAATAAAACCAGCTTGATGTAAAATGTTGCACCATGTCTCAAATGCCTAAAGAATAGTTTGGTCGAAGCCCCATGGTGGTGTTTACTTGAAAGTTTGGGGGAAAACCCATAAAAATGCATTTATCTTAACTTTTCCCAGCGCATGTGATTTTTCGCTCCCCATTTATACTCTCCGCACATACCAATGGTCCTAATCGCGGTGCTCAGATCTACGGTGCACAGAGCTTTCCAGACCCCCCCCGACCGTTCTGCTTTTAACCGGGGGGGGTCCGGAATCGATAATAAGACTGGCGCACATCTGGATGGCCCAGGGACGAGCACCTAAATCAACGGTCC
>JASDQU010372901.1:83241-97913 GCA_032191745.1 Picea mariana
AATGGAGGGGCGGGGGGTCCGGAATGAGCAATTAAGAGCACGCTTGGATCTATGGCTCAGAAACAGGTGGGCAGATCAATGGCCCACAATGGATTTCGGACCCCCCTGGATGATCTGCTTTTAACCGAAGGGGGGGGTCCGGAATGGTTATCTCCCTCTGGCGGGCCCCTGGTCATATGTGGCACAAATCTATTGGTCCCGAAGTCTCGTCACCATATGCTATCTGACAGACCCCGTCACTTACGGACATCATCTTCCACTGGTGCCACTTGTTCCCGAGTTATGTCCCATCCCATAACTGTTGTCAGTCCCCTACCTCCTTTCACTCACGACCAGCCCCTTATTGAGACTTTTACCTCCAATCCCTAGCCACCACGTCACCCATCCATATTTTTCAAGCCACCGTCACCTACCATCTCACCCCCAAGTGGCTCGTTGTCCATTTATTACTGGATAACCTATCCGTTATCCAGCTGACCTGTCTCTCGCGCCCAATCGACCCCATTTTTAAATAAAACTACCGTTTTTCTCTACATTCACTATTCACCCATCGCACTAGAAAAATTTACCTCTTACTCCTCCATTGCATTCCGTCGCCCTCGTCCACAGTCAGTCGCCCCCACTAATGTCGTGTTTATTGCAGGTACTGTTGCAGAAATTGCGCCAAAGCCCAGACCAGCAGAAGGAGAAGAGAATTTGTTTCTCCCGCCTCCTGTCGACCTGGACAAGATCCCATTGGTCGACAAAGACAGATTGATAGCAGATACCAAATGCGATTTTAATTTTTCAGACCTCCAGTCATGGCTCAGGGAAGTTTTTCTGGACCAGAGCGATGAAATTGGACTCTGGGAGTCCAATTTGCCCCTTTACCTCTTTCCCCAGATCCACCATTTTCCCGAGTTTGCACTTAAATGCCAAGCTCACTATATTCCTGAACAGAGAGTCGTCGTCTCCTCATCCGGAGATACCCTGTTCCTCATCACGCCCGAAGACATAGACCAGATGATGCAAATTCCTCGTGCCGACTCTGCATCTCCTTTCAACCTGGAGATCCTTACAGAGTTGTATTAGAAGATGACTTTCCCCCAGAGAGCTCAAATATTCGAGCTTTTCCTTCCCACCTCTGCTCAATTCCCTTCCACAAATCCCCCTTACCCGTCGTCCATGTTCTCCACTAAGGGAAACCAGGTCATTTATTCCCTTTGTTCTTTGCTAGGGTACTATTCCGACCAGTGGGTAGATGAGCCCATTCTGGGTTTTCTATCCATTTTCTCCACTGATGAAAAACCCACTACCCAGTTCGATTTCAGCACCTTCTTGGCAGACAATATTCACGAACAGTTCGTGAATTTTGGCACGGAAGGCATGTTCAGATACTCGTCTATACTGGCCTACATGTTTGTTTTCTATCAAGCAGATAAATTCAATTTTTTCATGCATAAAATGGACGCAGATGGAAGGCCTCAGCCAGTCAGAGCATGGACCTCTTTGTTGAAGCATAACTCCACAAAATATAGCTTCAAGGCATTCATCGATTTGTTCTACCACCCTGTGGTAAGCAAGTTGAGCGGCAGGCCCGAGCCTCGAATAAACGACGAAGTCCATAGAATCCTGCATCTCTCGGATGACACAAAGACTGGGGATTGGTACCTGTATCAAAACCACACCGAGATCAGAGTATTCAGGTGCAAGTTGGCACCCTACAAGTTGCCCAAGTATGTGTCGGTAAGAATCTTTGTGTTAGAGTATATAAGACAAATCATGAATTCAGATGACATCCATTTTGTATTCTTGAAGAAAAAGCAGCAGCTTAGAATCAAGGGGCAGATTGGCTCCTTCATCTGCAACAGTCGTGGTGCTGGAGAAGAAGCGGACCGGATGCTGAGAGAGATGAAGTTTTTCTTAAGCTTCCCATGGCATTATGATCCTTGCGGGATCATCTCAAAAATGCGGGTGAAGAACAAAAACATCCCGTACGTTCACGAAGCTAAGCCCGAAATTGAGAAATTCACCAATCAGACTGTGTGGGTGCCTAACACCTTGGTCGAAGTGGAACAGCAAGTTCCCCTGACCATTGTGCCACCAACGACCACGCCACAAGTCCCTAAGGAAAAAATGCCTCGACGGGATTTATCTCCGCCTGTCACGGAGGTATCATCAAAAGAGTTCCAGTTGCACACTAAGAAGCCCAAGACAATTTCAGTGCTTGGTTCGACTGTAGAACAAGAAGCCCTGCCTTCCATAGTTACCAAGCCTGTCATTCCACCTTTAAGCTCAAGCTTACATAAGGAAATCACCCCAGCAGTGCCGAAGAAATCCACAGACTCCCCATTGGACAATCAGCCAAGCAAGATTGGGCCCAAGTTGAGCATTTTCGAGAAGTACGAGATGATTAAGAAAAAGAATCAGACCCTTACCAGCAGTACTTACGCTCAATTTCGGAAGTAGACGGCGACTGCGCAGCATAGGCTGTTGTCTGCATTTGATACAGAAAAGGGCACGATGCACATGGCCTTTCTCCAGGCGCAGGTACCAGACCCCAAGGTGATTACAGACTACAAGAGGGCCACCTTCGAATTCCAGATGAAGGACGTGCACCCAGCAGATCAGATGGATCTGCACAAGAAAACAGGGGAGATGGTATTCCATACATTCGCACATGCTTCCGCTTCTGCAGCAAAATTACAGGTATCATTGAACAATGCTCAGACCCAACTCAAGCTGGAGAAAATATCGTCCTTTGCGAAGGACAATAGAATCAAGACTTTGGAGGAGCTGGTCCTCAAGATCGGCTATGATCCTTTGAATGTCAAAGCTGCAGAGGAGATGATAAAGAAGAAGAACGCAGACATCGCCTCCTTGAGGAAGCAACTGAAGCTCCCGCCCACAGAGGACTCGCAGGCGAAGGAGATAGCAGAGAAAGAAGGCGAGAAGGATGAAATGCTCATGGAGCAAAACGCACAACTCAAAGAAATGGAAGCTGAGATGGAGAGATTATTAAAAGAGAAGGAGCAGATGAAGCCAATGGAAGTCATTCCATTGAGTGCCATTCCAATTTCAGGAGCAAGCACAGCAGCAGTGACAGCAGCCTCATCCGCAACTCCATTGACATCGCAAGAGGGGATAGCCGACCTCGCCAAATCCATGGAAAATATGAACCTGCAGGAGACAGAGATCAGCAGGCTTAAAAAGGAAGTTGAGAACCTCCAGGAACTCAAAACTTCTTTCTAGACCAGTCTCTCCAAGGAAAAGCAGGTAACAGAACAACTCAAGCAAGAGTTACAGCAGCTCCGAAAGCAAACAGTGGTAGGGAAGACTTTGGCTGAAGTCAAAGAGAATGTATGGACAGATATCACAAAGTCCATAAATGAGATATGGCCCATGATCCAAATCATGTTTGAGCAGAATGAGTTGGTCCAGAGGAGAAAACAGGTTATTGAGAAGATCAGAGTAGAATTGGGGGAGATGCCAACACAAGCGAATGATATCATCAAGTTCCTCAATTCTAAGACCAGAGAAGAGCTAGAAGAGCTGAAGATCGAAGACAGAACAGAGACCATCCTTGAGGTCAAAAGAGTTTTGACCAAGAGAGGATTAATGCTTCAACTGGAAGAAAAGGTTCAGATCATGGACCAGGGGGTACAAAAGTTCTTCAATAAGATTGAGGCTCTCCAAAAGAAGGGTCTACCTGGTCTAAAGGTTATTAATGATAAACTGATGACACTTCCGGACTACAAGAAGAGATTGGCTGAGGTGTCTAAGGACAGTTCAAAGTTTGCAGGCATACAAAAGAGCATCACCGGAAAAGCATTCCTGGATGCCTTTCAGTTGGACATCAGTATCCAACACGAGATTCGATACATATTCCTCACTAAGCCTACATTCGCCAAGTATACAGAAATGGACGAAGTGTATCGAAGACTGCTCAAAGTCACTGTGCCTAGTAATCTCAGATGGGAGGAACTCTGCGATCTGCTCGATTAGAAGATGAGTTTTCCAGGTCCAGTCAGATGAGGTTGTGCAAAAGGCTTCATCAACGGTCTAGCCAGAAATCAGCGTGCAGTTACACCAAGTCATCAAGCAGTTTCAAAATTTATGAGTTTTTTTAAATTAGTTAGGCTAAAAATAGAATTTGCACGTCCTGATCATTTATGACAGGAACGTTTGTAATTTGAGTTATAAATACTTCACCTTTCGAAGTATTGAGGGTTGTTGATCTTCACACCCTGACGCTATCAGACTGTAATCTTTTTGAAGAGATCTTCCATTAATAAAAAGGAGGCACTTTACAGGATTCTTGCGTGTATTCACTGGTGACGTTTACTCTCTAAGTTGAATGTTATTCTTGCTTTGTGATAATCTAATTTTCTAATTCTAATCTTTAAGAGTAACGAATGTTGCAGAATTTATCTTGGATACCCTGTTTCTGACTCAAAAGATTTTAGTGTTTATCTTCTGGTGTTTTCAATTAAGAAATTCTTAACTGCTTCTTAGTTGAAATTATCTTTCTCGTCTTTTCTTCTGTCCATCATTTAAGCCACTGAAAGATCCATTGATTATATTATCTCGCCCTGTGAAAGTTTTTTCCTTTGCATTTCTGGTTTGTATTTCATTTTTATTAAAACGCAGACCCCATAGCCCAATGAATGTGTAGACTGTCTCAACCAATTCAAAAAATACTTTGACAACAAAACCTACCTATTTCTTTACCTAGCCTAATATCTAAAACTGGAAACATAGCTAAATCATATAGAGAAATCCCTCTCTGAAGCCGGAAGGGCTAGATCCCAGCTTTAAAAGTGGTTGGATAAAGTTACCTTTGTAGATTTCTTCTGTTTCAACCTCTAGGAAATTTACCAAGTGCTAACAGAACTACAGAATTCTTCAAATGAAAAAAACTTGATGGTGAATAAAGAAATTAATACAGACCCGGTCAACCTTATATCTCAAAGGGATTCAGTTGATGTAAAGAGGTTTTCACATGCCGAAGTAGAAACAAGCAAGGGCTATGAAGAAGACTCAATTCCAAGTGTTAATCAAGAAGAAGCTACAAGTACACGAAGTAAATATCAGGTTGCAAGGATGCCTTATAGACATCCTAATCACAAAAATCGATACTTCAACCAATCAATGTATCCACAGAAACAAATGGCAAATATGTCAAAAAATATTACCTCCATTACAAATTATGTTCAAGGTAGAATTTATCATGGGAGTCAAAATACATCAAATTTTCTACAAGAACCCCATAAAATCCCCATTGTGTAGAAGATCCATTTAAGGTGGGAAGACTCCCTTACAATTCGATGGTTCTACGCAGTGCTTAGAAGATCCTATCGTTTCAAGTCCTCAACGATCACTAATTCAGGAATAAAGAATAAGGAGACGATACTACATGTCAGAGAAAGAGATAATTATTCCATAAGTATGCTTTGAGGACAAAGCATTTTTAATGGGAATGCAATGTTATGAACATAATATATAATAATAAATATAAATATATTATAATAGTTAATGAATCATTAATGAAGAGACACCTTCCCAATGAAAGGTCACGTCTCTTCATAGAAGGGCACCCCTGCGTGGGTATATAAGGCCCTCATTCTTATTGTATATCATCATCTCATATTCATATACATTATTTAATACATTATCCTTTATGGATTATAACCTGTTGTGTTACCTACATTGGGTATTTACTTCGTGAACCGGCTTGGTTCACCACACTCGAGTAGGTACTATCTCTTTGTAGGTCACTCAAAGCTTTGGAAACCTCAAAAAACCCTCAAGTCTCATAACCAAGCTCCATTTTCCATCTAGCAATCTGAACTATAGGTGCATCCATTCATACATCACATTTTACATCTCATTTCCCCCTAGGGTCACCAAGATTCCCCCTTGAAGTGATCACTTCACCTCTAAAGCGACGGGAACCCCTGCCTAAGGTGACAGTGGGTAGGTGCTCTCTTAGTTTTCACCATTTTGGTGGTTGGTTCGGGCTTTGCCCAACCTACAATTTGTGTGATAACATTTTGGTGTCATTGTCGGGGAGCATTTTGAATCCTCTTCCAAAACCTAATGACACTTTGGCAAGCTATCCCAAATCCTTTTCCCTAGCTTGCCTGGTGACTCCACCCAAGGGACGTTTCATTTTCACCCTTGATGAGCTCTTCTTGAGGCTCATCTGGCGACTCCACCTTCCCAGAACCCACATTTCATTGTTTCCCCCTTTCCATCCTTTGATGAGACTTGATGTCAACTAGCGACTCCATTGAGGTGTCTTTTCAGTCAATGGAAATATGGCACCATGGAATGGACCCTCATCCAGAACTTGTTATTCCTCGAGGAGGGAACTCTTACAATTGGAAAAGGAAAAGACTTCTAATAAAGTTGCTGAGGAAATGATGAATCATAAAAAAGAGTTATTTCCTGCCAAAGAACTAGCCCTTGAATATGAAGAAAGTTTCCAAGAATATCTCGATGAATTTTCTCATGATGAAGATCCAGACGAGACATTTGATGAAGACATCCTGGCCTTTGTTCCTCCTGCACATCAAGAAAAGAACATGATGAGTTGTAACCCTTTTGAAAACCTTGATGATGCTTTATTCCACGAATTTGGAAGTGAAGAAGTATTAAAGGAGCCCTTGGATGTGACAAATCATTTTGAGAGGAGACAAACAAAGCACTCTATATTAAGGATCGAGCCCCTTATGATGGAGGGGAATGTACATAAAAATATATGATGAAGCGCAACATGTTGAGGCATTATTATTTTTTCTCCCACTTGAAGTTGAGGTGGTCCAGTTGTACTTTCTTCCTATTCATGAAGTTGAAGAAGCAACTAGCCTCGGTGATTAAGAATTTGAAGATCTTGTTGAAGCTTCCCCAACCCCTGCTCTTCCTGCACACGAAAACAAAGAGATGGTCATTTTCAGTCATGCTAATGATCTTATGAAAGAAACTTTGGATATGGTTGATGAGAATATAGACACTTTTATACAGACTGGCAGACGTAGGTGGGATTTTGGTCGTCTCATTTTTATAGAGACCCCATTTATGACATTGAGGATAGCCCTCGAGAAAAAGTGTTTGAGTTGTCATATTCTGAGGATTACTTTTCATGTGTGTATGATTCATATGTTTGGGAGCCTGATGATGAAATGATTACAAATTTATTCGAGGATGACTGGTCGCAGCATTTTCAGGATGATTTCCAGTGGTCCCTTGGGACTTGTGATGCATATCTTTTGGGGGATGCAGACTTTTCGTATGAGGAATCTCATACACCTTCATCCCCAACTTTGGAGGAATACCATACATGGTTGTCTCAAAGCAATCCGAGATTCACTCTACAAAGAGGAAGTATTTCCATATCGAGGATTTCTACAGGGAATCATAGATGAAGAGGCCACGTTTTTCTTTCTCTAGACATGAGGTTGTCCCTTACTGCATATCTTCTTCTCCAGGAAGCCATCAAGTCTTCTTCCGATCTCTCATCTCCTCTAAGTCTTTGACAAGAAGTGGATCTTAGTGCGCAAATGAATATGAATCGTCGTCTACATATGATAGTCCTTTTCAAAGATGGGTTGATCGAGCTTGTGGCTATCATTTCAGACAAGATTCCTCGGATGATCATAGTTGCAAATATTCTTTCCAACATGATTTCCTTCCTCCCACCCATCTCCATGAGTTTCATTTCACGGTTGATTATATATCTATTTATGTTTATGATCATTATGTGTTTGACTAATCTTTGTTGTTTTACATAATCAAGCACATGGGGCAGATAATTTAATGGGATCATCAATTGGTTGTATGACTTCACCTGACATCATCTATCGCTTGATCTTCAAGGCCCCAAGGCCCTAGGTAAGTAGGCAGGTCATCTTGTTTTCCTTGCATTTGCATATTGATTGCTCATGATAGTTTAGATGCATTACAGTTTTCAGTTTTCTCTATTTGCGTATTGATTTCATGTTTATTTTAGAAATTTTTTTAAAAATGCTAAAATTTTATTTTCTAGATTAGTTTCCATTTTGATTTTGATATATATGGATGAAAGGTGAAAGAACCACCCGATATTTTATGGTTTCTTATTTCAATATAGGCATAGGTTTACCAAGAGATGCTACGGTTCTCATGCACTCTACGGCGAGCACATGTCCCCAAGTAGGAGCCATATGTTATCCTCATTTGTGGGATAACTAAAGAGATCATGTTTCGAGACCCTCACGTTGCAGATATGAAGTTTCGAGAGACCACATGACCAGCAATGTCCACTTGCACTTATGAAAGTCCACTCTATCACCACATTATGATCCATTTTCAGCGCATCCACTACACTAGCTAGCTTCTAGAAGGCAGATGGGTCTTGCTCCATGCGGTACAAGTCAGGTATTGTGGCAGGTAATCACCCTAATATTTAAGGCATTTGAACATGTTGTATTTCAACTGCTTTTGATTATAGAATGCATGCTTGGACATTATTCTTTTGACCCTATTTCACCTTGTTGAGTGTCATAGATTTCCTAGTAAGTGGCCAATCTTTGGGAAAGGTTTGTAACTGGGGTCCCTTGAGGGGTTGGCATACCATTCCTAACCATATTTACCACCTTCCACTTATTACACTCCCACCATGTTGTCCTCTTCTAGGCCATTTGACTTTAGTGACCCAAGAAGGGAATGTACCTCATTTCATGGAAAGAAGGGGTTGAAGGCCCAGAGGGATTGTTGTTGGTTAAAATGATAAACACCTAAATATAGACCTTCCAGATACTTCTCCCAGGGATCCCCAAGAAAGCAATGAAACACTTCTCTGTAAGAATAGGGGGACCTACAAAATAAATGATAATGAATGCTTAAGGGGTTAGTTGGAGGATAGGACGTCTCATCATGAGCTGGCCTATCATGATCATGGGTATTTAGTGGTATGACATTACCATTATCTGGTCACCAAGTCAGGGTAGTGGCTCTTAGTTACACAACTAAGAGAAAGGGGGTCTCATCACGAGCCAACCTTCTAATTTTCGCGAGGTATTTGTGAATGACACTGTCATTATCTAGACACCACGCCAGGGCAGTGGCCTTCAACTTGTTCCTTAAAACATGAAAGAAATATAAGAATGGCAAGAAGATGGGCTTGGAAAAAGTGCATTGCAAACGAAGGTGCCACACACCCTCTACAAAGGCACCCATAAATGAGATAATACGAGCCTTTGTATGTCATGAAATTCATCGAGCTATGAAGTCTAAACCCCTTCCACCTCATCATCCACTACATAACCTTGAAAGGCCATCCTTGGGAGCTTCCCCTACTTGAGGGCTTTGGTCTACCCAATAATACTTTTATAACACCCCTCACATACTTAAACTTGGTCAATTGTATAGGGTTTTTGAGCATTTGTTTAATTTGATGAGGTAGTTTTGATGCACATGTTTAGGTGCCCTACTTATTAGATGTGGTTTACATTTGTCATGATATCTTTGACTTGAGATCTTTGGAGAGTGTACCCTTTTGTTTTGCAAGACCTTGCTTGGTGGCCAGTTTTTGGAGAACAAGCCTAGCTTGGGCATCCATGGGGCAAGGAGCCCACATGTTGGATGTTGTAGGCCCGCACACCAGATCAAAGAGACATGCCTTTGGAGGCTTACATGGCATCATGGAGAATCTTATCCAACCCCTATTATCCAAACGACTTTCCTAGGAGAGGCAAAACGTCATTTTTGGAGGGTTGACGTCATGCTTGAGGGGGTTTGGTGGTGACAGAGTTATTGCACATTGACACTTGGCATATTTCCACCGTAGGAGACATGGATTGACCCTAGCACATGATGAGGAGGCTCAAGGAGCCCCAAAGACCTTCATTTTCCTCTTCAATGACTTGCTCAAGTGCTAAAACGTCCCCTAAAGGGGTGGTATCATCTTATTGTTAGGGTTTCTTTTTTGTTAAAGTGAAAATTAAATATTATTATTTGGTGCAAGGGGTAAGATAATGGTTGTTGACCCCCTATCTTATGTTTTACCCTTGTTAAGTGGAGAAACTATATTTTAATGTTTTTGTATAAATAGAGATCATGTGAATTTCATTTTATAACATAACTCTCCCATTGTAAGAGATACTTGGCTGAAATTTCCGCCCTCTTTAGGAAATCTCTTCTCTCTTGTGCACTTGTTATGGTTTTTCTTTGCTATTGGATGGACGGATGATGCGCTAGCTCTCTTGGAGGATTATTTCTTGCTTATGGTGGAATTTGCTTGGTGAATTAGGGTTTCATCTTGTTAATGCTTCAACTTGGTAAGGATTTCATGGTTATTGCTCTCTTTTCTTGGTTGCAAGCTTAATGTGATGATATATTGGGGAGTGTAAGGGCATACAAACCCCTCCAAAATCCATTTTTATTGTTTGAAATAATCTATTTTGGAAAGGATACTAGGAGTAAAAGGGTTTACACCCTCCTAGGTTTTCCTTCTTGGTTAGAATTTGCCTTCGGGAGTAAAAGGGTTTACACCCCCAAGGAAATGACTCATCCAACTTGTTTGATCAAGAGACTCCATTTACCCAATGGTTAAAGGTAGTAGTTCAATTGCATTGGTAAACATGAAATTTTGGAATTTTGAGATTGTCTAAATTGGAAAGTGATATTTGTGATTAATGCACCTTTGAACCACTAGGGAATTTTGTTTCTCCAAGTATTTCTTGTTGTTGTTACAACTTTAATATACAGCCATTAGAGTTGCAGAAACTCTAAAACAAATCTCTTGATAACTCACAAATTAACCGTCAGAAGTTGTTAAAAGTCTGCCSCTAGTCTCAGCGCACTTTTTGGGTGGATTGTTAGCAAGTTTTGGTGGTTGAATTATTTGTTGTAATAACTTGTTTGTTACAGCCATAAAGCTGATAATTATCATTGCAATAACTTTTTATGACAACCTTACTTTTTATGCTAAAGTCTTTCTCTTTCATTCTTGAGTTAAAYTAGTCTTTAGTAGCTTGTCTCTTACTTATTCAACTAGACTTTTAGCACTTATTTTGCAACTTTTATTACCTTTTACATGCTGATATATATTACTGATTGTTGTTGCAATTAGGAACAGCAAGCTTAACTTGCTTGTCCACCTAACATATTGCATGCATACTTGGTTTTCCTTGTGTCTCGGGTAAGTAGTATCTCTTTGCAGGTCACTCGAGGCTTTGGAAACCTCAAACAACCCTCAAGACTCGTAACCAAGCTCCCTTTTCCATCTAGCAACTTGACCTATAGGGGCATCCGTTCATACATCACATTTTTCATCTCATTTCCCCCTAGGGTCATCAGGATTCCCCCCTTGAGGTGATCATTTCACCTCTAAAGCGACAGAAACACCTACCTAAGGTAACAGTGGGTAGGTGCTATCTTAGTTGTCGCCATTTTGGTGGTTGGGTCGGGCTTTGCCCAACCTACAACTTGCGCGATAACAATCCCAATCCAAACTATTTTACCAAAGATTAATGAAGAAGGGAAAACCATACTAGACCCAAAAACAATCTTTGAAACAAAGATTAAGCAACTGTGAAATCGAGCAATCATTGAGTACCTCGTCAAATGGAAGAACCTATCAATGGAAGAGGCAACATGGGAAGATGAGTTATTCATATAGAAACACTCGTGCTTAGTCAAATGTTGAAAACAACACTTGTTTGAAAGGGAGGGGCATGTTAAGCCATAAACAAAGCACCATGTTAAGTATAAAATCCCTTATTAAGCCCTCGATATTGAATTCTTGCATTTCTAGTGTTATATTAGTAGGTCAATTAGAGTCCTTCATTGTACACATTCATTATAATTGTACCATTTGTCTCGTTTATATATACCAGGGAGACCTAATCTTAAGATCATCTTATCTCATCTTACACATCGAATATATTGTAAACTAAGGTTTCCCTTGGAAGTGGACTCTTATTCATTGGCATTTTATCACTCTCAAGGCATTGGTTCATAACACAAGTACTTGATTTCACTTCTTTTAGGAGGAATCTAAAAAATCTAAAACAAAATAGTAGAAAACATGTCACACACTGATTGTGTTTATGGGCATGAGGATAAGAGTCTTCCCTTTCATCAGAAGTACTTTCTATTATTGCAATATCGACAATAGACAAACAAAATTTTAGATTGATATAGAGTTATATATTAACAAACTTTGATTTGAAAAACATAAGCATTTAAATAACAATTCTAGAAAAGGATAACAGTGTGACACCATTAGCTCTTTGGGCTAGCTGAAGTGGTTGAATGCTTTGAGTTTCATGCAAGAGGTCTCGAGGTTGGTCCCCCAAGCTTGTTGTATTTGTTGTGTGACTACTCAATGTCCCTACTAGGTCAAGGGTCGTATTCAGTACCAACAAATATTTACAATGTGTACCATCCGCAAAATGCAAGAAAAATCCCAAAGGTTTCACTGCAAACTTTTCCTTCAAAAAATAACAAAACATTGGGACACCATTATTTATAATTTAAGTGATATTAACTTCAAAATAAGCATAATAGTATTTTTCAGTGTTTTTGATAAAATGATTAAATATTAACCTAAAAATGGTGAAATTATATCATCACTCCTTAATAAAAGAGAAATATTAATTATTTTAAAAAATAATTATGGTTATTGTACTGTATTCACTACTTTATTAATATTGTTAAATATAACCATTTTTAATAATGATGATATTTTAATATCTCTCTACTTTCCAAAGGTTTGTTTTCAGTGTTTTTAAATCAAATGAAGAGATTATAAGTCTCTCATACTTGTTTTCACATTATAAGTATCTATCATAAAAAGGTTTATCTTCCCAATAAAAAATTTTGCATGAACATTGACATATTATCATAACTCTATGCTTGAAACACCCCCTACTACTCAAAACTCTTTGGTGGTAATGACATTGCCATTTAATGTCTAATTTAGGCCATTTTAATAAAAGGTAAGGGCTATTGCCAAAATAACTAAACCCATGAAACATTGACATATTATCACAACTCTCTGCTTGAAACATACCCCTACTACCCAAAACTCTTTGGTAGTAATGGCAATGCCTTTTAATAAAAGGTATGGGCTATTACAAACATAACAAAACTGTTTCTTGAACATTTTAATACCTACATTAATCTTGTAAACTCTAGCAAGGTTGTCTTGAATTTAAATATTTATTGTGCTTTTATAGAATATATCAATCTTTACTATGCTTTTACAGAATACATCATTCTTACTATTAAATTTTATCATCTTTAATTTTTTTCTGGTTAATGAAGTACATGGCTCAACTTGATCTTTTTCTTGGTGATTATTGAAACCATTTAGCATTTAGCATTAACTAATAAAACATATATGAGGGTGAGGGTAGGGGTAATATTAGAGAGAACATATTTCTCTAATATTCCACCCACCCTCACCCTCATATATGTATTCTTACTACTAAATTTTACCATCTTTAAATTTTTTCTAGTTAATGAAGTACATAGCTCAACTTGATATTTTTCTTGGTAATTATTGAAACCGTTGTTTTTATAAGTAGTCTACCAATTAGCATTAACTAATATAGCATTAACTAATAGAACAAACATGTACATATGTATGCATTTACAAAAACCCAAAAAATTGGTTCAACCGGTTGCCGTTAGCTATTTGACTAGTTTCTTGCCAATAGGTGCTCAATTTAAGTCCCCTAAATTAAGGGTTGCTGTTAGCTATTTGACTAGTTCCTTGCCAATAGGTGCTCAGTTTGAATCCCCTAGGTTAGAAGCACTAATTTATGTCAATGAGTTTATTAAAAATGTCATTCATGAATGTATATATTTACACATATAACTTGCAATTTTTATTTTTTGTTATGCAAAAGCTAATATCTTCACTATGCACTTCGCAGTAGCTTTTAAATTATAACAGAAAAAGAAAAAGAGAAAATATCCTTGTTGAATTTTAATAATTAAGTGGCATTAAATAACTGAAGTGATCCAGTTTGATGCTTTAAAAGGCGGCAATCAATATTTTTTAAACTAGGTTCAGACATTATCCCTAAATCACAAAAGAAGGGTATCTCGAGGTGTTGATTATAGTGCCCTTCTAGTTAGTCTGTTGCATAAGTGTGATATATCTTATCATACAGACGCGGATTTGCTGCATATATATTCTGTAATCATGTTGCACATAACTTCAATTAAGGACCTTGGCTTATAGCTCTATAAATTCTAAGCAAACAAACAAATACTAGCGACTAGCAATTTTATGCAAGCTAACTATTAAATTGATCCACTTGTAGGCAAACACAAGGGCCAGCTTCCAATTACATTGAAGTTTCGATAGGCTGAGAGCTTTGAAGTTTGGATTCATGCAGTAAGGTACACCGCTTGCAGCACTGATTCAGTGCAGAGTCAATTGCGGTAACATATATATATATATAATAATAATATAATAATAATCTATTTTTAAGGTCACAACCAGGCCAGCAACACCAAATTGGTGTATGGGACCCTCTTGTTTGTGGGACAAGGGACCCCCTCCACCCAGTGATTTGACTGGTAAATTCTACGAAGGTATACATACCCTACCCCCCTCTGGATTTGAACCTGTGACCTCTTAAGAGGAAACACATGTTCTTAACCATTAGACCCACATATATATATATATATATATA
>JASDQU010372901.1:98225-113888 GCA_032191745.1 Picea mariana
TTTTATTTTTATTTTTATTGCCATAAAAAAATAGTCGTACACACCACATGCTGCAGAGTTAATTGCAGTAACATAATTTATATATATATATATAGTTGTTAAAGAAAGCCTATAAAAAGATAGGTTTACCTGCTTTTCAAAATAGAGGTTTACAGCCTCATCGAGGGATAGATGTAGGCTTTCTTTAACAAATATATATATATATATATATATATATATATTATATATAGTTCTGTGCCATAAAAAGATAGTCGTACCTGCTTTTCAACATAGAGGTTTACAGCCTCATGGAGGGATAGATGTAGACTTTCGTTAACTAGTAGGATCAATGATTTTCCATTCTCAAACCATAACGTTTTGAACAATCAATATTTACTTACCTGACATCAGTTGTTCCATCAGCAACATACAACACAATCCACACTGATTCGATAAAACGCCATTAACTTCACGGTTACCCATCAAACACCAAGAATAACAATGTAAAATATAAAACTGAACATTGCATCCCATAGATATTAGCTATAGACCCTTTTACCAAAGGCAGGCCAAAAGCCTTCCTTTCTGATTAGATTCATTGATAATTGGGTTGAATTCATCACTGCATAGCTTCCTTCAAGAAAGGACAAATCTTGATGCTTCCAAATTGTGAAGCCCAAAAGCAGATCAAATTTCCATTATATACTTTTACATTTTATTCTCGAACTCCCCAGAAACCTGGTAGCATTTAGCAACTACTAATCTCCAGGAGATTCTGGGTAACAAATAAATTCAATGCCGGATTTACCCTCACCGGGAAAATAAAATACATTTGAAATTAGAGACTGCTCAGCAAGCAAATGCCACCATTTTTACAGACCTGTGAAGAACAGCTGGACCATAATCATACTATACTGACCTGGCAGCAATACATTTCACAGAGATAATCTGACTCCGTGAATCCTGTGCACCCTTTGGACTATGCAATTGCTCTCCATTCGATAACTGCAGATGCTGAACAGTTTCTTGTCCTTTCGAAATAGAGAAGCATTGGTCTGCAGTCATATAAAACAAGACTTGGATATGCAGCTAGACATAGATTCTCTAGAACACTATACCTTTCTTGCAGGCAAAAAGAGAATCGAAGCAACTCAGATACTTCATTGAATCTTTGTCTTGTAGCTTCAAGGTGAAGATGAAATTGATGCAAGATCAAAAATTCCCAATTGCTATGAGTCCTCAATAAAGATTCTGCAAATAAAATCTTGAAACCGTTTAGAGTATAGTTTAGGATCGACTGCAGATATTGAGAGGGAATCAAACTGAAGGGACTTGTACGCATGCTCGAGTCTCTTGGTGATATCATAATCTTGGAGAATATCTATGATTC
Source organism: Picea mariana (assembly GCA_032191745.1). Lineage (NCBI taxonomy): Eukaryota > Viridiplantae > Streptophyta > Pinopsida > Pinales > Pinaceae > Picea > Picea mariana. The sequence goes on from JASDQU010372901.1 coordinate 99,595, forward strand.
CAAAGTGCAATACCACATCATAAACCTCACCAAACAACTCTCCCTCCAGATGAGAATCCGACTCACTGCCAGCCAGCCTTTGCTCAGCCTTGGCAGGCATGTTTATGCCCAGTTGTTGCATCCGCAGCTTGCTGTCGCAGGAAACATTCAGATAATCAAACATGCAAGTTCAAATCAAGGATAGTAGTTTAAGCCTATGAGCCAAGTCTATTTCTTACAACAATTTCCTAAAACCCAATTATTAAAATGTAATGACTCGCAATACGCTACCTGGCTGTTCCTGGCAGGGCTACCTCCACTTTACCAACTTGTATTGATTTTAAAGGGTCACCAAAGCCATGTGACAACAGTAAATCACCATTTTGATCTTCTGTTAAAGCAACAAAATCTGAAGGTTCAGTAGAATTCCACTTATCCTCTACTGGTCCTGCAGACTCAGAACAAAATTGTTATGATTACTGAGCTTGCTAGCTAATAACGCACATCCAAATTAGGAAAAAAAAAGAATCCAACAATAAGAAAGCATGCATGGATTAAAATTATATATAAAACACAGGTTCAGGTGTGGGGTACCTGCTCAAATATAACACCTGTACAAGATACATAACAAGAATGGAACTACAAAAGCTTCTCGTATCTGAGATCTCTTATTCTCTTATTCTCTTATTCCAGGTTCTTCACCTTAAGGGTTGCTGCTGTCCTTTTCTCCCAGCAAAGGTCATTTTTGTATTGCACTTTTTAGCATGTTAAAAGATGCCCTCGTATAAAAATTCAGATCACATAATTCTTCTATGCACCCATCAAACACCAATACCTCAACAAGCTTTGTAAAACTCTTATTCAAGAAATGCTTGAATGACAAACTTCTTCAATTAAATACAAGGGAGATTGTGCAAAGCTATGATCTAATTACCACTGTTATTTTAGAGAGAGCATCAATTACAGGTTAAGAGCACCCTTGGAACACAACAATCAGCTCTAGTACTCCAAGTTAAAATTTTACTTCTAGTGTAAGTTGAGATTATATCCTGACTGGAATGACTCTAGTATAATCAAGCACCCACACAGTTTTACCATTCTTGGGGTTTCTGCACTTGTAGAAAAAAATGTGGGACGTATTGCTCAAATCATTGCCCCAGTACTGGATGTCTCTTTTCCTCCAGGTAATATGCCTAATATTTACAATTCATTAACAGTTAAGGGTCAAGGTACAGCCGGTCAGGAAATTCCGGTTACTTGTGAGGTACAACAATTATTAGGAAATCATAAGGTTAGAGCTGTAGCTATGAGTGCTACAGATGGTTTGACGAGAGGAATGAGAGTGATTGACACAGGAGCTCGTCTGAGTGTTCCAGAATAGAAGAAAGGAAATATTCACCCATGACCAATGCTATTTTCTTGATGCACTTCGAATGAAAAAGGCATTGCATTTCCATAAGAAAACAAGCACAAAACATGGCATACTTCATGAAGCACCCTTAGCTACAGCCATACAACTATTTTCAGGCAACATTCTCAGTTGCTTCAGTGGACTGACAAACTATCAAGAATACTCTCGCAATACTATGGTGGCCTTCTGAAAGCTCAGTAGTCTGTGCAAATAATTCTATATTACCATGATATGGAGACAGGAATGTATACAAATATATCCAATTTTTAGAAACTTCGGATATGATACATCATACAGCTAGATATAGCATATATAAAAATACATACATCCATGAAACATAGAACAAGTCCTTAGATCCTTTCTTAAAAAATCCATTAAAAATATCTTGTTCATAGATCATTCATCTCAAAAAATACTCACAATAATCCTGCTTAAAATGCCAAAACTATCCTCCCAATCCAACTTCTTCTCAGAAAACACCACAAAATAATGAAAATAGCTATGTTGCACGGGGACCCATCCCCCCCAAAAAAAACCACGTACCTGCCGTTCCCGCATTCCGGGGACTTGGGGAACCTTAGGAAACTTACCCAAATTGTTGGGGACTCCATTGGGGACTCGGGGACTTGCTGGCCGTCCCCAAGACATTCCGGACAGATTTCAGGGACGTTCCGGATAGATTTTGAGGATGTTCTAGGTAGATTTCAGGGATTTTTTTGGGCATATTTTGGGGATATTCCGGGCATATATCTTCAATCTTGAAAATCATGGAAATTGATGATTGGACAATAAGATCATTTTTCCCACCCATTATTTTTGTATTGCATTGAATCTAAATCTATTGTAAAAGTTGTAGCTCAAAACATGGGTTTTGTATGATGGGTTTTGATCTGGGTTTTTGGTGATTTAAATATTGTATTTTCAGCAACAAGGTTACAACAAGCAAAGTTTCCATGTCAAAAAACAAGAAATGCAACATTTCAAAGGGTTGATCCTTATGGTTACTGCTCTAGTTCTTCTCATTTTTCTCGTCACCTTAGCTTTTACATATTCTACATGGGTTTCCATGAGTCATTCAATTATAGTGCTTTCACCATTCCAACCTCAAACATTGTGAAAACAATCAGATAGTAGTGACTTTGATTGGGTACTAAATGTTCGAATAAATTCCTACTCAATCACCTTCTTAATCTGAAATATGAATCTAATCTCTTTACAAAACCAAAGTGTTTTATAGTGGTTTTCAACACAACCATAAAAATCTGCAAAACCTATTGATAAGGGAATGCCTTTTATGTTTTAACATAATTGTCATTAACAAGAAATACAAGAAAAACTGCTATAGAGATATTTCTCACTTGAGTTTCCTAAAGCTAAACTGCATTTTGCTCTTGCCTGGCAACCAATAATGAAATGTCACTCGGATCTTTTTTAAATTGCTTGAGCTTTTTCAGTATTGGCAAGTGTAAGGGCTGTGCATAATACTATATAGTATAGCTTGTTATGCTTACAAGCTTGAAACAACTACAAATGTTTATGGTGAATTTTAATATTTTTTAATATATATATATATATATTATTGTTGTCCTATATTATTGCCGTCCCCAACCCACCGTCCCCTGAAAAATTTGGGGGTGCGCTCTAGCCGTCCCGGGGACGTGTCCCCTCGTCCCCGCCGTTCCCCCGTCCCGAAAACCAATGCAACATAGGAAAATAGTTTTCGCTACTCTCCAATGGTAAAAGGAGGCCTCCTAAAACGTTTTTGTTTGTTTTCATTATGGTTTGTGTTTTTATGCTTTGAATATTTTTCTTCTTTTTGTTTTGGGAGGATAGTGTTGTATGAGATCTTGTCACATAGGAATATAATTAAAACAAGCATGGCAGATTATCATATGCAAACAACAGAGTCATGGTAAATGGAGAACATGCTGCATCAATATCCTGTTGAGATGATATTTCATCCTGTGTCAACTCTGGATATTTTATTTTACATTGATCATGCGATTTACTCACTTATACTACAATTTTCATTGTGGAGATAGAACTTCAGGCTGAAGTTGCCTTACACACACCCATGCATTAAGTATACTTGCTGCACATGACAATCCCATCGACTGTTTTTGGTCACTAAAATATATTACCTTTCATTTCTAGACACAGTTACAATCAAATTTCTTAACCTCCAAAAACATATGATGTCATTTAGAGGCTTTCACAGTCCAATATATGAGATGTCATTTTGGAGATTAGTCATTAATCCAAAACCCATATCCTGAGAAAAAGTTAGAACCTTGCTGCCCTTGTATCTGACATGCAGGGAGCAAATATAACATCTTAACAAACATGGCAAGGTGTAGACTTGGAGTCATGGGAACCTTGCTGCCCAAGGACTACAATGTAATACATCTTGTCCAGTACAATAGGAAGAGGATCTAACAGCAGAAGAAATTCTAGAATTTGATCGGACACAACAAAAACATCAAATAAGTCAAGGAAATAATGAACTTCACCTCCTTGATGAATGCTCTATGTAAAACAAATATTAATGTGGAATATTAATTAGTAACAGATAGAAATTTCTCATATCATAATATACAGCTTATGGAATAGCAATGCCAATGAAACCCGTATTTTTCTGTTGTACATTTTCAGTGCCTAATCACAGACAGTACAATTGTTAAAAACTCATTATTATATCAATTTGAACACTAATAAGTTAATGTAAAGGCTTAGAGAGGTAGGCTCAATACAGCAGCAACTATATAACACAGTTAAAAGTTAAATTTAGACTTCAGGAATAAACTTTTGTACGGAAGAATCAGGCAGGTGCTATGAAGAATCAGAACTGGCCACACTTTCTCTTAGGGGCCTAGAAGGATCATTCACTTTCCATCCTTTAATCTGCTTCCACGTATCCAAAAAAGTTATTCCTTTTGATTTTTTTCAAAGCTATTTTGATGTTTCCTGGGTATTCAACCCCAGTTTTTCATAATTTCCCTATTTCCAATACCTCTTACGGGTTTTCCCTTTCCTGTTTCCAGTTTCGTTGCCTCAGTTTTCAGCTTTCAACACCCCTCTTTTATACAACTTTGATAAAACATCAAAATTATCCTTCAGATGAAGTCAACTAAACAACAGAATTAGCCATTTTATTGTGTTTTCTGGTTAACTCTGTGGAACAAACTGTCATTAATCCTAGAAACAACTAAACCATGGAATTATAAGCTAAATAGCACAATCATTTGCAAAGCGAACAAAAGAATAATTCTGGAGAAAAGATTAATTACCATCAAAACTTCTCTGTGTATCAATGGCATCCTCTGGCACATGCAACTCAGTAGAATGCCATGGCAAAAACATTTTAGCATTTTGAGGGGCTTGGAAGTGAAGACCCAGCAAAAGACTGTAATCCATGATTCTCTGGGACTCCAGGAACTTGCAGTCACAATCTATTTGTCTGCAAAATATGGCATCTGCTATCAGTCAAATATTTTGGGTGGAACTTCAGCACAGTGAAATTTTGAATTTCCATTTCTATTCAAAAGAAAAAGGTGCTCCCCAACAATTAAAGAATCTAGAGAAAACAGTTGAACTTTAGAATAAGCACACAGTTCACAGTTTTAAAATTAAAATAAAACGAATAGAAATTAACTTGAAATTAATTAACGTTTACCTATCAGAAAACAAACTTTATTGGTAAGTAGGAGCAAGACAAGAAAAGGATTAGCTATATGGGTACACTGATAGCAAGAAAGTGATTAGCTATAGAGACCTCTTTGTGACGTGAAAATGATTCAGTCTGTTAAAAGAATCGCAAATGTAGTGAACATAAACGGTAATAAATGTCTAACAGGTAGAAGAATACTTTGAAGTCTGGACCATAAATACAGAGTTATGTTCATTTACACATGTAAGGCAAAGTCAAAATACTTTCATGGCTCAGGAAATATGTGGTAAAATTGCTTATTGTTTGTCTTAAGGATCTTGTGGATTAAAAGGGTTCTACTACCAGGAGTTCTTCATTCTTGGATGCTAGTGAGCTTCCCCCCTAGCCTCCACCTCAACTCCAGTTTCTACAGCGGAAACAACGAGAGGCCACATTGGACCACTCCCTAGGAACTCGGTAGTGTCAATCACCTCAGGGATTTCTCCAGGGGACATTACCAGACAGGTTCTCAGGGTGGACGTTGACATTCCTGGCTTTGAGGATGATGGTAACTGACTCCTCTTCTTACTTACAGCTTCTCTCTCTACTATTTTGAGGTTTTATTTTATAGCTGGCTTCCTACAATGTGGGGTTATCTTCTTGTTCTTTAGCTCTAGGATTTCTATTGTACTTCTGGGAGATGACTTTTGCACTACCTTATATCCCATTTTGGCATGTTGTACTTTCTGGTCCCACTGACCTATTTTGGTCATTAGTGGACATTAATATCATTTCATTTCATTTCCACCACAAAAAACTGTTGAAATTAATGCAGCTGCAGGAGCCATTCTCCAGATGATGGAAAAGACCCTAGTTGTAGACCAGGGCCCCCAACACACTCCTGGGATTTCTTGGTATGAGACCACGCAGTGAGAGCCATGGCAAAAGACCCTTGTGAGGGCCCCCAGAAGATGACTAGAGTTCTTGGTCTAGAACCAAGCAGAAAGACCCTTGTGAGGGCCCCCAGTAGATGACTGGGGTTCTTGGTCTTGGACCAAGCAGTAAGTCCCTAGATGTGTCTAGGACCCCTGGATGTATTCCAGGGAATCCTTGTTCAGTGCTTAGATTGATCCTTGGTGATTGAGATAAGTCCCTAGATGTGTCTAGGGCCCCTGGATGTGTTCCAGGGAACCCTTGCTTAATGCATGGGTTGATCCATGGTCTTGTACCTTGGTGGATAAGACCCTAGATGTGTTCTAGGGCCCCCATATGTGTTATGGGGCAACCTGGTTCTTGACCTAATCTGAGGGTTCTCTTGAGATTGATTTCCTTGCTTATGGATGCTTTGACACGTATTCCAGATCTGAGTTTGTGTTTGCTTATGGAGGGTTTGACACTTGTATTCCAAATTTGAGGGTTCTCTTACTTGCTATCCAGATCGGAGTGTTTTCTTATGATCTGAGTGTTCCCTCATAGTTGATCTACTTGCTGTCCTCATCTGAGGGTTCTCTTGTGATTGATTTCCTTCTTGTGCTATCAGGGTTTTCCTATTGGGGTTATTTGCTATTATGACTTTGGATTATTGTTGTTTCCATTGGGGTTTACTATCCATGGAAAAACTGTCCCACAGTTCTTTTGACAGAGATCAAACCCTAGAGGTTTGATCTATGAACCTAAACTTCATTTGAGCATACTTAGAGAGGCATACATCTACACATGTGACAGGTACACCTCTCATTGATTCTGGAGGTAAGCTATAGTTTATTTTCTACTCAGATCTATTGTTTGTTTCAGATCTGTTTATCTTCTATGTTGATCTAGTGGATAGAAAAAATTTAGAAGTACATTGTTTTTCTATTTTCCCTATTTCAAACAAAAACAAAACTAGGAAACAGGAGAGCTGAGGAAATGCTTAGAGATGCTTTATGAGTAAATGTGACAAGATTGTTCTGCACATCTCAAGGAACATGACTTGCCTCACCAATAAGTTCTCCAATTAGATTTTTTTACATGTCTTAGTGCAAGTAAATCCCCCTGAAAGAGATGATATATAAGATCACAAATTAACATTTTGAACCTGTATGTGGATATTGCAGGTAATAAAGGAGGCGATGACATCAAGGAAAACCCACAACCTTTCACAAGAGGTATCCTACAAGATCCCTTGGTTTTCCTGTAGTTCCAAATTATTCATTAATGAATAATGAGTCTGTTGCAACTTGTGGGAACTATATGAGTTCTCCCATGCTGAGAATGTCCAATAGTAAGTCCCCATAAAATCACTCATAAGGACCTAGCTCGAATAATCCTGGGAAACCCATGGCTAGAGGTAAGTTGCATGATACGGGGAAACGGGTATTCGTTTTTGAAATGGGAACGCGTTGGAAACATGTCCCCTTAAAAATTTGGAAACAAGAAAACGTGATATATATAATATAAACTATAACAAAACCCAAAAAGAGAGCAGCTAAACTGTAGCAAAACCCAAAAGGAGAGAAGCTAAACTGTAACAGAACCCAAAAGCCGAGTGGCTAAGCTTGAAAGGCAGAGCATCTCTAGCAAAACCCTAACACTGCAACATTGTCACTTCTAGGGCAGAAAGAACTGTCACAAAAGAGAGACCTGCACACAGCCCCGACCTGCAAAAGGGATAGAGATGCGCACTATACAGACCCATCCCACCTACAAGCTCACAAGAGGAAGAATAGTCAACAACCCACAATTCTAGTATTTGTTGTTTGGTACAGATCTAGTTGGCTTTTTTACAGATAATGGCTACAAACATCAAATGGTGTTGACTATGTGTGTTGTTGGCCGCATAGGAGTGTTAAATTTGGCAGCATTGGCAGTCATTTTCCAATGAGAGGCCATATGGGCCACCCTGAGGCTAGCCAGGGAGATTTGGAGAATCAACCAGTCTTGTGAGGTATTGACAAAAGCCAAGGGGAACGTACAACCTCTGTGAGTCAAACCAAAATTCAGGACGAACAAGATGCTTTATGATCTTGTAAGTCTAGCCAAGGCGAAGACAGAAGCTTTGTAAGTCTAAGACAAAAGTCAAGATGTAAGTCTAATGCAAAAGTCAGGGGGAATGTACAACCCCTGTGAGCATAGATAGACTAGTGCAAAAGTCAGGGGGAACGTACAACCTTTGTGAGCCTAGTCAAACCTTGTGAGCCATGAGCAAAAGTCAACGCATCTAGCAAAAGTTAGGTTGAATGTACAATTCCTATGAGCTAGAAACAAACAATCTTCCTTATATTGCAAATGATGTTGAATTTAACGCAGCTGTAAGAGCCATTCTCCAGGAGGATGGCAAAGACCCTCGCCGAGATCTAGGGCCCCCAGTGCACTCCTGGGGTTCTTGGTCTAGGACCAAACAGTCAGTGTCATGGAAAAAGACCCTTGTTAGGGCCCTCAGTAAATAACTGGGGTTCTTGGTCTGGGACCAAGCAGTAAAGACCCTTGAGAGGGCCCCCAGTATATGACTGGGGTTCTTGGTCTGGGACCAAGCAGTTAAAGTCCCTAGATATGTCTAGGGCCCCTGGACATGTTCCAGGGTACCCATGTCTGGGGTATGGGTTGATCCTTGGTCTTGTACCTTGGTGGATAAGACCTCAGAAATGTTCTGGGGCAACCTGGTCCTTGATCAGGTGTTTGTTGGTGTATGACCCTCTTTGAAGGTGGGCATGACCACATGAGGGATGTATCCCATATGCAGTGATGATAAAGTTAAAAAGGTCACCTTGAGAATTATATGGACATGTATAAACCTCTCCTAAACCCTCCACCCTTGGTCTTGTTGGGCTTGAGTTTGTCTAGGGTTTGTTTTTTGTATTTTTAGGGGTTAATACAAGAAATAATTAATTAATAGAAATTGAAAATATATTTAATTAATATTTATATTAATTAAATATATTATTTTTATTATTATTTCTTTTATTTAGCCCTCACCCAAAAGTATAAATAAAGACCCCTCCCTCTTTACTCACACATTATTATTACTTTCTTTCTCTTCCTCAAGTGTGGCGGATTGTTCCCTTGCAACATTCAGCCTCTCCTTGCAACAGTTCGGCTTCTCCTTCAACAGTTCGGCCTCTCCATCAAACAGTTCGGCCTCCTTGTAGTAGTCAGCGGCTCCTTCAGTGGCATCCCTTTGTGGCTGATCTGTCCCAGGTTCTTACTGATTGATTTCTGCTGTTGTGTGAAGTGTGGTAAGTGCTTTCTTCTGTTGAAAACACTTGTTGCTGCCCTCTGTGATCACTACCAGCCAGCAAACCCTCTTCATTAGTCTGTCATCCTCTACCTGAGTGTCTTGTAAGGGCTGCGGCACCCTAAGTAAGGTGGTTGGGCCATCCTTAAGACAGCCATCCCACTTAGTAGCTGTTCTATTCTTGCATGAGGGTTTGTAGAGTGTTCTTGTGTGAAGTTCTGGTGGAGGTTTAACTGTCCTAAAATTCTCTTTGACAAGAGATCTCACCCATGAGGTAGATCCATGATCTTGGACTTTTTCTGAGCATATATTCAGTGGCTCTTCATCTCTTATGTGTGGCATGAACACCTTCAGTGATCAGAGGTAAGACTTCAAGGTAAGTTACTTGTTCAGATTCATCTGCTTATGTTGTTCTAAAGATTATCATTGTTTAGATCTGCATGTTCTATATTTCTGAAGTTTAGATCTGTTTCTTAGTTTAGATCTTTATCAGATCTATAAATTAGATCTGTTCCTTTGTTTAGATCTATATCAGATTTAGATCTGTTCTTTTGTTTAGATTTATATCAGATCCATTGATTAGATCTATTATCTATTATCTAGATCTGTTTACTGTCTAGATCTGATTATCTACTGTCTAGATCTGATTTTCTATTGTTTAGTTCTGTTTGTCTATTACTTAGATCTGTCATCTATCTGTTTAGATCTTGAAAAAAAAAAACCATTGCTCAGATTTGTGATCTATTTAGAAAGAGCTTATGTCTGAATCTAACAACTGCATATGAACAGAATGAAATTCTAGCACATATCTAGAATACTACAGTTCAGATTACTTATTTGTTCTAAGTCTAGATTCATTTAAGACCTTTACTGTTCTCTCTAACAGAATTCTAAAAGACTTTAATTTTCTGTTTACTTTCCTAATTCTAACAAGATGTAAATGTATTGATCTAGTGCGTTGGCACGTGTAACATTATCCACCATAAAGAAATTTGAATTGCCATGTATAAGAGTCAAGACTCAAGATGAATGAGTTGTTGAACTCAAGCTGTAAAAGGTCAAGTTGTAAAAGTCGAGTTGCATAAAGTTGCATAAGTTGCATAAAATTGCATAGTTGCATAAGTTGCATAGTTGAATACATTCATGTTGCATGTTGAAGTTGCATGTTGCATGCATGTCATGTGCATGTTGAGTTAGTTCGCATGCATGTCCAGTCAAGGTCGAGTTACATGTTGAGTTGGCATGCCATGAATTGCCAAGTCACAAGGGCGAGTTGTAATGCTAACTGAAGTCTCGAGGCAAGTTCTAAATTCGAACTAAGTGAAGTCTAAACTCCAGCTGAAGTGTAAAGTCGAGTTATGACAATCATGCGATCAAGTTACTATTTCCAGCCCTCTCCCTCCTCCTCTCTACGCCTTCTTATACAGAGGTCGACCCTCATTCTACACATCATGTTTTGCAGTGTGAAGGTGAAAGAGTAGAAGGCAGCAAGTGTGTTTATACAGTGCTGGTGTATATCAGTATAAAAAGGCAGCGAGTGCTTGTTTACAGTGTTGGTATATATCAGTACAAAAGGCAGCATGCTCATATCAGTCTTAGAAGGCAGCAAACATACACCAACAGTGCTGGTGTATATCAGTCCAGACTCCAGAAAAGACAGCGAAGTAACACGCAGGCAGTGTATACTTCTTCCACGGTGCTGGTCTATAACAGAGGAATTTATCAGCAAAGTCTCTCAGTATTCTACAGGTCACGCAGTCAGGTCAAAGTCATCTTGGCAAGCTCTTTAAGAGCAGAATTTCATGGTGGAATTTTTGTAAGTAATCATACATTATCTTTGCAATAAAAGGAGATTGTTTGCTGGGGTTTTTCTCCCTGTATTGGGTTTCCCCAGGGTACATGTGTTGTGAATTTTCATGCTGATAAATCTATGGTATTGTTGTTCAGTTTTATGAATCATATTAAGCTAAGTACAGTCAGAATTTAAAGAATTACTTACAGATCTTAAATCAAGCTCGTAATTTAACAAGGAGCCTGGAGGTTTGGTGTAGGGCATGGCTCATTTCCTCACTCTGTGTTCCCACTGTCATGAATGATTACCAATTACATTTCCTTCCTTTCATTTTTTGTAGATAATCTCAAAATCAAAGCCTTGAATCTTCACATTCCTTTTCTTCTGCCCCTTAGATGCAGTTCTCTGTTCCAAAAATTACTGAAGGCTCTGATTATCTATCTTAATCTTTCCTAATAAGTATTGTCACCACTTCCACACAGCATTTAAGATGGACATCATCTCCTTCTCATGCTGACTTAGCTTGCTCTGCCTTAGTTTACAACTCTCGAAGGTGAGAGGTCCTGTTTCTTGCATGGATACTGCTCCAATGCCCTGGCCTGATGCATCTCCTTATATTATAAACGTCTTTGAGAAATCAGGTGTTGCTAAGATGGGGGTAGATATAGTGCGAGCTTTAGATGCTCGAAGGCCTTGGTGGCTCCTTCATCCCCCTGAAATGCGTCGCCCAATAAATTGGACATAGGTGCTGCTGTAATATCATACCCTTTAAGTTACTTCCTGTAATAACCTGTTAATCCCAAGAATCCTAAGTCCTTTAATATTTCTAGATGTAGGCCAATCCATAACTTGCTTGAATCTTCTTTGGGTCTACTTTGACCCCTACCCTTGAAATGATGTCCCCAAATATTTGACCTCTGACTTCCCAAAGTGGCATTTTGAACTTTTATGTATAATTGATTATACTCAAGTATTTGCAGTACTTTTTGCACTCGTTGAATGTGATCTTCCATATTTATGCTGTAAATGAAGATGCCATCAAAGAAAACCAAGATGAATTTCCAAAGATAGTGCTGGAATATATTATACATAAGTGCTTGGAAGGTTGCTGGTGCATTAGTCAACCCAATGGGCATAACCAAAAATCCTTAATATGTGCTGAAAGATTTTAGGAATATCTTCAAGCCCTGTTTTGATTTGATGATAACCGGACCGTAGGTTAAGGCAAGAGAAATAAACTGCTTCATGAAGCTCATCCAATAACTCACCAATAAATGGAATTGGAAACGTGTTCTTAATTGTGATCTGGTTAAGTTCCAGAGAGTCAACAGTCTGAAAGATCTATCTGTTTTTCCAACCAAGATTATCTGCTTTACTTGGATTCCCTGTACCCACCCTTTTGAAGTTGACTTTAATCCAGCCTTCTTGGGGAGTCTGCTAGACTGGTTGGGCTTCTTGGGCTTCTTAAAGGCTTACCTTTATTGATGATTGCTTGAAACTTTCGGTCCCATTTGCCAAGAATGGCCAATTATTATTCTGGAGGTGTGCCATTTGTAGATTGGATTCTTGCTTGAACTGTTTCTTCAATAGCGAATTGGTTCAATCCACACCTGTTCCGGTGAGAGGGAGTTCCCTTTAAAGATTCTTAGATTCCTTGTTTTCCAGAGATTATATAGACTGAAGCTTGGGCTTAGATTCTGGATCAATTTGAGAGGTTTGGTTTGGTAAGTTGGGTCCAGTCATTCACATAATAGATTTGCAGCTGATTCCTTAGTTTGGGGAGTACCATTTTTTAAGCTTCCCCGAGAGTCCAGACTCTGAAAGAAATCATACATTTCCTAAATAGGTGACAACTCCGAGTATGCTCTTCTTTAGCATGATATCCACTGCAGCAGGTGTTTCCTGGATAACCTCTGTTCATTAGGGCAACCTGAGTTAGAATGTGGTTCCTTGCTGCACTAAGAGAAAGCTGCCGCATTTTTCCATAGTTCATGTTGCTAGAATTTTTTCCAATTTTATCTTCTTGTATTTCCTCTTCCTCAAAAAGGGTTGCAGAGTAGCCTTCCTTGCCCGTGTATATATCACAAACTTTGTGTCCCCGGCAGATGGAGTCTCTTCTATATGTAAAGGGGCATGCTCTTTTGCTTAGCTCAGTAGATAGGATTGAGGATTCCTCAGGTTAGGTGATTTGGCCAATACGATGGCGCCTCCCAGTTTGCCTCCCAGACTTGAGAGTTTCCCTGTCCCAAGGGGAGAAGATTCTAATAGTCTTTCATTTTAATCCAATTTGCTACTATTAGTGTTTCTCTAACCAATTCCAAGCCGGGAGTATTCCAAATAAAGAGTGGTTATACCAATGTTTTAAAAACCGAAACCAGTACCCAAACCAGTCGAGGGTCCAACCTGAAACGGAACCGGAACCGGTAATGAACCGGTCGAACTGGTTTCAATGAACCGGTTTTTTAAAAAATACATAAAATATTTAAATTTTAACGAAAAATATATATTTTTAAGATTTTAAATCATGTTTCCAAAGCATTAGAGACAATTAGAGACGACATATCCAAAGTATGCTCATGAATATATCAAAACGACACCAAGTGCAATACATATCTAGAGATCGGAACATAAATACATAATCAATTAGGCTCTAAATGGCCTCTACAACATCAAATAACATACTAAGTTAGAGTCACTGATACTAAAGGTGGGAATGCCAATGAAAAATACAAAATAGCCATAGGGTAGATACTAGAACCGTAGATAGAAGAATCTCATAGCTCATGAGTCGTGACTGCCAGTAGTCCTCCATGTCATAATCATCAAGATTGGCATCACTACCACTGCTCTCTCCTCCATCCTCCTCCTCCTCCTCCCCTATATCCAATGCAATCCGTGCATTTGTTGATGTGGACTCTGGAGGATGACCCCTCAAGAGGATCACCATCATCAAAAGTGACCGGCTCTAACACTAGTTCATTAAGATCCAAGTTGGCTAATGCCAACTCAACACTGTTGCTCAAACCCTTATCATCAGAAAACACATCCCACATCTTTGTCTTTCCCTTCAACCACTCTTCTCTATGCTTGTATATAAGACGGAGGTTGGTGTGCACAAACACTACTAAGTCACCAGACACGACGACAAACTACAAAAAGAAGAGTTCAATAGAAGAGTTTATACTTGAGTGAAGGGTACATTTTTACTAGGGTCGTGACAAAAGAGTTCAACAATCAATGCCACCAACATCAC
>JASDQU010372901.1:114001-134906 GCA_032191745.1 Picea mariana
GCCAATCTTGAAATCCTGAAAACTGTTAAGTCTGCTGAATTTTGAATGGGACCTAAAATTCTACTTTCTCCATATGAAGTCCAATGAGGTTGGAACCACTCTCAAACATCCTGAAACAATTAATGGTAATGTTAAAAATTTAAGTAAAAGTGACATTCTCCTTTATCTTTCATTAACATTACCATTAATTACTAGGGTGGGTGAAATGGAGGGGGTGAGGACCTCTTTAAATAGCATTAATAAGGCAAAATAACCCTCAGCTACACACCAAAACACCTTACAACTCCAACTTGCATGAGAAAACATGATCCAAGTACTTCTCTGTTACTTAGGTTTTAGGTTTTAGGGGGTTTTAGAGGGTTTTAGGTTTCTGGGACCAAATCGGCCGGTTTGGTCATAAACCAGCCGACCGGTTCGGTTTATTGACCGGTTTGAACCGGTCGACCATCAAACCGATCAAACCAGCCGATTCTGGTTCCGATTCAACAGTTTTTAAAACACTGGGTTATACCAACGATCATCCCGAAGTTTGCAGTATTATGTTCATGAAGTCCCTAGAAGAGATGCTTGTTGATTAAAATTTTCCCCTTCAAAATCAGCTATCAAATGCTCAATCCCCTGGGAAGGAGTTTTTATTTGTCCATAATTTCAATTTTCTACTAGTGCATTACCACTACATTTTGATATTTGGATTTTACTCCAGAGCTTATCTGGATCCTTGAGAGTTCTCTGTAGATTTTTAATGACAAAAATCAGAACATGAAATTTATGTCAAACACTTAGCAACCTAGAGATAATTGTCTTCATAAACTTCATAAATGCTTTAAACCCACATTCAGAAATTACCACAAGAAGAAATACACATTGCTAAGCAAAATAGCAGCAGAAATAAACACAATGGGCAGCAACCCATAAAACTCATAAATTTAGGCAAAAGCCAGGGAAAACCCCAATGTGGGGAAACCCAACGAGAGAGAGAGAGAGAGAGAGAGAGAGAGAGATTATTATTCAGCTTCAGGAAAGTACAGAATAGCAGCAAATACACATTTCCAGCCAAGGAAAATACCTCACAGCACCAAAACAATCCCACTAAATTCTGTCTCGATTTCCATGCCAAATCCGTACTGATGTACGGCCTCTTTCGTACCTCGATTTCCATGCCAACCGTCAGCTGTACGAACTGTTCCGTAAGGCCCAGAAACAGCAGACAAAAGTCTGGAATCTGCCTCGAAATTTGTGCCCAAAGCTGCCTTGATTTTTGTGCCAAATATGTACTGTTGTATGAACTATTTAACGTAACGGAAGGACCTATTACCTAACCCTAGTTTAACAGTGATATCCCTCCAAAGTGTCTTTTCACCTTTTCCAACCCTAAATCCAAAGGCCAAGATTAGATCTTGCCTTTTTCAAGATCAAGGGTCATGATCCATTCCCTCCAAAATGAATCACTTGAAATATTAAAGTGATTTCACTTTATTACATAAGTGCTTTATGAAATAAAGTCACTTTAAAATTAGAAGGTACACTTTATTAAAAAGTCACTTTAATAAAAGAACTACTTAAAACAACTTTATAAAAACTCATTACAAAGTTAAGTGCCTGGTAGTGTAAACATAAGGTAACATCCGAATACAAGACAAAACATGCGAAGTACCTCCCGAGCTAAAAAGCTGACATTCTCCAGTACAACTTTGCCCCAAATGTTTTGTTCACCACACTCAATCTTCATATACCTGCTCCACCAGCCCATTTAGGTGTTGTGGCTTATCTTTGGCTTACAGGTGTCACATTTTTCCTTCCTTCACCCTTTGCCAGAGAAAGTTACCTAGGATTCTATCCATTTTTGAAAGAATTGAAGCTGGGCCTAGGATGATAGTGATGGGAATTGTTGTAAGGACTAATTGAATCAACGAAATTCTTCTTGCTAGCCGGAGATACCTGTGAGTCTGGGAATTTATATGAACTTAACTTACCAATGATGTCTGGCAAATCTTTGGCTTTGTGAGGGTCCTTTGAAAGCGAAAATCCAAGGTGTTTTGTTGGAAAATCAGATCTTTGAAAGCTGAGTATTCTGTAAATCTTGCGTTGAAATCTTAGAGGAACATTTAGGAAGACTGATAAATTTGGATTTGTTCCATGCTTTCTCTTATTCTTCTTCAAAGAGGTTGTTTACTTTAAGGAACATTCTAGCTTCATTACACTCACAGTCCCTGCCAGTGTTTTTAAAACCGAACCAGTCCAACGAAACCGGTTGGCAGAGAAAAATGGTTCAACCAGAGCATCAAAATCGTTTTTGGCTGGTTGCATACCAAACCAGCTGGTTCTGTACAGCATCTGTTCAACCCATCTAGGCACAGGGATTTCAAATTTTTTTAGAAAAAAAAAATGTTTAAAGGAAGGACCTATTACCTAACCCTAGGGTAATGGTAATGTTAAATTCTTAAAAGTGACATTCTCCTTTATCTTTCATTTCATCCTTTTACTTAAATTTTTAACATTATCATTAATTGTTTCAGGATGCTTGAAGCTTGAGAGTGGTTCCAACCTCTGTAGAAATTTAATGACAAAATCAGAATGCACTATATTTTGTCATACACTTAGCAACTTAGAGATAACTGTCATCTATGAACTTTGAAATGTATAAACCAGTGTTACAAGAACTGAACCGGAACCGGTAAAACCGGCCGGTCCAACTGGTTCTGAGCTCCGACCGGTCTGATTCGACTCATCAAACTGCTTTTGACCAGTTCCGTACGAAACCGGTTTTTTTTGCCTGAACCGGTCGGTTCAGTACGGAACCAGGTTTTTTTTTGCTGAAGATGCCCACGATCGGAAAAGGAAGGATAAATTAGTTTTTTTTTTTAATTTAGGGTTAGGGGTATGCATGGGAAGCTTCTAGAATTGTCTAGAGCCCCCCACTTATGAGAAACTTTGCAAATTTGTGTATAATGGTTTGGATTCACATGGATGCACATGAATATGTATTTGTTTTTCAAAATTTGAATATTTTATGTATTTTTAGTGACCGGTTTTTTGATCCAGTTTTTTCCTGGTTCCGGTTTTTGGGGTCGACCAGTTCAATGACCGGTTCGGTTCTGGTAACATTGGTATAAACCCACATTCATAAAATATTATGAGCGGAAATACACATTGCCAAGCACTTTTGCAGCGGAATAAACACAATGAACAACAATCACACATCCATGTAAATACTCATAAATTTAAGCAACCAGCCAGGGAAAACCCCAATGTGGAAAAACCCAAAGAGAGAGATCTTATTGGCTACAGGAAAGTATATCAGCAGCAAAATTACATTTAGCAGCCAAGAGAATCACTTACACCACCCAACAGTCCCACAAATTTGATGCTTAGAAAAATGTGTCAAATCCGTGCAGTTGTACGACCTTGCTAAAATCAACACCTCAATATTTGTGCCCATAACAGGATGTTGTACCTTCACTCTTGTACAACCGACCTCCAGAAAATTCACCAAAAACTGCCTCAAAAACCATGCCCACACTTGACTTGATTTTCGTGCCCAAACTTGTTGCTATACAACTTGTACAAATCCATACAATACGACCTGTCTTCAACAATAAATCTCAAACTCTTCTAAACAGAAATTTCTCCCTTGGGAAATGTGCCCAATCTCCCTTGGAATCCATGCCAAAAATTTGTTGCTCACTTTCCTCTCTCAAGCTCTCTCGAAAATCTCTCAATCTCCTCTTTTCATTGTGTCTGGCACACTACCCAATGCATTCTCTTATAATTCGAAAATGACCTTTCACTGTCCAAGAGTCTTTTCACCTTCCCCATCCCTAAATCCAAAGGCCAAGATCTAATCTTGCCTTTACATGATCAAGGGACATGATTCATTCCCTCCAAAATAAATCACTTTAAATATTAAAGTACAATTTCACTTTATAACATAAATGCGCTTTATGAAATAAAGTCACTTTAATATTAGAAGGTACACTTCATTAAAAAGTCACTTACATAAAAGAACCACTTTATTACAACTTTATAAAAACCCATTACAAAGTCAAGTGTCTAGTAGTGCAAATATAAGGCTACTTCCACATACAAGACAAACATGCGGAGTACCTCTCGAGCTATAAAAGCTAACACTCCCTCTTAGCAAGGGATGTACTCACTGCGATCACCATCATCCGGTCCCATCACATTGTTCGTAGTAAGAGCTCCCTCTGAACTTGGAGCCAACCTCAACGCCTGCACAGAACTCGAACCAGAAGATCTTCTCCTGACAGCCACTCTGAACCTTGAGCTCCTAGGAGAATCCACTCCACCATGAGCATCAGTTCCATCACACCAACTGAGCCTCCTGCCGGTGCTCAAAAGAGACTCCCTCTCTTCTCTCGGAACGCAAGACTAAATCCTTGGGCCCACCCCAATCTCAGGAGCCTCCTGCTCCTCATACGACGTTGAATCATAACCTGGAGGTTGTCCTCGCAACAGGTACAACCTGTCCACCCAATCACCTATCAGTTATGGTTCAACCGGGTCCACTCCCTCCCTGTAGATAAATACATGTCCCCTCTTGAACAATGTACAATATCCAGCATCCTCCAAGGCTGATACTGAGAGCAAGTTAACCCTCAACCCTGGAACAAAGAGAACTCCATCAAGCTCCAAGAGTCCTCCATACTCAAGTCGGAATCTAACCCTTCCAACTCCATGTATAGCTCGTGTCATACCTCCTTCACTCTCCACCAGCCGTTCAGGACCTATCTCTGTGATAATAAGGAATACTCACCAAATTCCCGTCATGTGACAAGAGGCTCCATCGTCAACAATCCATCTGTTATCACCCCCAAACCCTCCACTACCGACACTGGATACTAGAGTAACCAAAGAAAATTCCTTATCAAACTTGGATGAAAAGTCCTCCATGGTTGTTGTAGCAACTGTATCATACCCCTCCTATTCCTTCTTCTTCTTCTTCCTCTCAGGACATTGAGAAGCAAGGTGCCCCAGCTGGTTACAACAGTACCATCTGACTTTACTCAAGTCCCTCCCGGAATTTCCTTTCTTCTTCCCCTTGCCCTTTGCAACAAGAGCAACATCCTCTTCATCAGCTCCATCTGCCTTCTGTCCACTGCTCTAAGATTCTTCCCGAATCTCCTCCTGAGTGAAATCATCCCACAGTCTGCTCCAATCTGGAAGATGCTCACGACCCACCACACACTTCACGAAGACTTCCCATTCCTTGGTGAAGCCTTTCAAGGCTATCCTCACCAACTCTGAATCCGATATGACCTCCCCAACTGCAGCCAGCTCATCTTTCACTTGAGCTACCTGGGTAAGATAAGAAGGCACTCTCCCCCTTACCCATCTTAGTATCATGTCGTTTATCCTTCAAGGCCATCTTTCGGTTTTCATTCTTGACCTCGTACACGTTTTTAAGTGCATCCCACATATCTTTGGTTGTCTTCTTCTCAGCCAAGTGTGGAATAAGGTGGTCCTTCACCCCATCCAGAATGAGCCTTTGAGCTTTGGCCTCCTTTACCTCATGTAAATCCAAAGCTATAGGGTCTATTGATGGAACAACAACTATGGTGCAGACAAAGCTCCAAATTTTGTTCTCCCTGAGAATAGTCGACATCTTGACTTTCCATTGCAAATAGTTGGAAATCCCATCCAACCCGTCCTCATACTTGGTGCAAACAACCATCTCCCTGTCAATTGTTCAATGGAAAACAAACAATCAAGTTTCCCCCTTCAAACCTTGCCCAAAAATCTCACTGCTCATCGTCACTCAGAGCCCAAGCTCTGATACCATGTAGAAATTTAATGACAAAATCAGCATGCACTATATTATGTCATACACTTAGCAACCTAGAGATAATTGTCATCTATGAACTCTGAAATGTATAAACCCACATTCAAAAAAATATTATGAGCAGAAATACACATTGCCAAGCACTTTTGCAGCAGAATAAACACAATGAACAACAATCACACATCCATGTAATACTTAGAAATTTAGGCAACCAGCCAGGGAAAACCCCAAATGTGGGGAAACTCAAAGAGAGAGATTTTATTAGCTTCAGGAAAGTATATCAACAGCAAAATTACATTTAGCAGCCAAGAGAATCATTTACACCACTCAACAATCCCACAAATCTGTTGCCTAGAAAAACGTGCCAAATCTGTATAGTTGTATGACCTTGCTGAAATGAGCACCTCGATATTTGTGCCCACAACAGGTTGTTGTACCTTCACTCCTACATGCTCGACCTCCAAAAGAAAATTCACCAAAAACTACCTCGAAAACCATGTCCACACTTGCCTCGATTTTTGTGCCCAAACTTGATGATGTACGACCTGTACAGATCCGTATAGTACAGCCTGTCTTCAACAATAAATCTCAATCTCTTCTAAACGAAAAATTTCTCCCTTGGGAAATGTGCCCAATCTCCCTTGGAATTTGTGCCAAAAATTTGTTGCTCACTTTCCTCTCTCAAGCTCTCTTGGAAATCTCTCAATCTCCTCTTCTCATTGTGTCTTGCACACTACCCAATGCATTCTCATATAATTCGAAAATGACCTTTCACCTCCCAAGTGTCTTTTCAAGAGCACCAAGCCCTCTATGTACCTCGATGTTGGTGACATTGATCGTTGAACTCTTCTGTCATGACCCTAGTAAAAATGTACCCTTTACTCAAGTAAAATCACTTATTAGGCATGTTAAGCTTTGTCTATCTTATTTTAATGCTTAGAGGGTGACACTAATGATGAGGATCCTAATATAAGTAATGATCTTGATGATATGTAGTTATTTGTTGTAGCATGATTTTTTTGGACTCTAGAGGCCATTTAAAGCCTCGTTGTTGATGTATTTTGGTTCAAAGATGGATTGCACTCGGTGCTATTTTGGTTATATGCACTCTTGCTATATAAATGAGAAACTTTGCATGTGTATAAATGGTTTGGATTCATATGGATGCACATGAATATATTGTTTTTTTCAAAATTTCAATATTTTATGTAGTTTTTGGTCGACCAGTTTTTTTTCCGGTCTGGTCCAGTTTCGCTTTTTTGGGATCGACCGATCTGGTCCGGTTCAGTTTCATGTTTTTGGGGTCAACTATCCGGTCCGGTTTCCGATTCTGATAACATTGGTTTAGTCGCTCTGCATTTCGAGCCCACAACCTGCTCCAAGGAGCCTGTAGAGTAGGCAAACATATGCATAATGCAGCATGCACTACCACACTGGTTTGGCCCCTGAGGGTCTTACTGCTACAGAAACTCAAGTTGGAGGTATGGATTCCTCAAATGGGGGTGATGATACTAATGTTGAGGAAATGGATGTTATTATGTCTCCAAATGAAAAAGCCCCGTTTTCTAAGGCTGAAGCTCTTAAAGGAGGGTTTAATGGGCTTTCAACATGGGATCTCGAGATTATTGCTCATAATCCCCTCTTCGATACTAATTAGAGAGATGGTGCACAAAAAAATTTCAAGCCACAAGGATTCAAAGGTATTCAGAAGAGGAACTGAGAGGTTCGACACTATGGTTGCAACAACAATGGAATTTGGTGCATCAAAAAAAAATTCTACTTCAAATATCTGGTTATCAAGCGTAAAGGTAACCTTGTCGATCTCCCTCATCGTGAACCTATGCCTGACAGGGTGAAGAAGCATATTAGTACTTGCAGCAAATGGCAAATGAAATCAAGGTCTTGATGGACAGTCCAATCCATCAATTCCCATCTCTTAAGCAAAGTTTTCATTAACTGCCAAGGGTAACCCTTTGTTGAGCTCAAAATCTCAGGTGCATTTGAGTGAATTTGACACTAATTTTTGAATGATGATTTTTTGTTGAACTGCTTGAGAAGGGAGTTATTCTCCATTCTTTAAGAAGGATACCAACATTCTAGTGCTAGGATTTCACCCTTTCTACCCCAGCGATGACAATATTGTCGCACTAGGGTTTCACCATAGTTGGTCTGCATTTTAAGGCTAGTTGCTATGCTTTTCAGGTTTTGTTGCAATTTAACTACCCTGCACTTCAGGCCCATAACCTACTCCAGGGACCCTATGGATTAGGCAAAGATATGCCCTTAAGGGTCCCACTACTATGAAAACTCACATTGAAGGAACTAATTCCTCAAATAGGGGCATGGATACTAATGTTGAGGCCAATGTTGTGTATCTCGTCTCGGGGAAAGTATCGGTGAGGGTCCGGAATGTAACTTATCGATGACATTGGCAGAAAATATCGGAATATCCCGAAAAATGTCGCAAGATCTCAAAAAAATAAAAAAAACACTCATTTTTTTCAATTTTTTAAACATGTAAATCAACAACATCAAATAGACACATTGCTACATAAATATTAAAATACAACTAATAAATAAGATGCATAAGATGTCAAGTGGTCACATATCGTTACTATACTGAAAATTCTGAAACATGTTCCTAATAGGATGATACAAAATCACATCAAATGATCAAAATAAATGCATCTCATGAGATGAATCATCATGAGGCTTCTAGATACTAAATAGTACATAATAAAATGAAAATGATAGATCATAGGAATCCAAATCATTGATTTCCTCTAGGTTGTGCCGCTCTACCTCTTTTACGGGTAAAGGGCACCACTTTTCCTCTGGAAGCAGTAGGTGGTCATGGAGGTACTCAGGATAAGCTTGGAGTGGAAGCTCTAGTTGCTCCAGCTGCTCTAGATGCTCCATCTGAGGTGGTAAGTGATGGGGACGAGGTGGAAGGCAAAGTGTGTTGCCTCCTCCCAGTCCCAACAAACCCAAGTCCAACTCCATGTATGGCACTTTTCTGCCTTTTTTGGCTAGCAGGCCAATATATTCCATCGACTCGCGCTATTTTGGTAATATGTCACGATACATTGAATGTGTCGCAACACATTCAATGTCTTGGATATATCGTGATATTTTCCATATAATATATTGCCTTCCCCTTTATCTCGACGATATATACGATATATCGGAGATATATACAACATTGGTTGAGTCAATGGAGCCTGTTACACCTCATAATGTGTGAGGTTTTACACTGTGATTTTCATCACATTGATGGTGATTTGTTGCTGGTACCTTGGAGATTTTGATGGATTTGCAAGGGCATACATCTTCATGGCATGGGATTATTTTGGCGGAGGTTTTTGGTTGGGGGATTATGCTTGCTAGTTTGGTGGTCTTCTCACATGTGCTTTTCTTGTTCATCACCTCTTGGTTGCACATTTGATGGTTATGGAGCATGCTTTCTCATCATGGTGTGGTTTTGGTATACTTTTTATCTTGGAGGTGCTACATCTTGTTCACGGATGATGGTTCTAGCCCCCAAGGGGTTTAGATGATGGTGTTAGTAGGTAGATGTTTCATGATGTTATTGGAGCTTCCTAGCGACTTTTTGTATGATGATGTTAGATCATTGGTGTCACTAGGAAGGGGTGTTCTACATGGTCTTTTTTTTTGCTATGGATGATAGAACATATTTGATGGAGTTAGAACTTTGCCTATGTTTATTTCCTATGATATGATGTGGTGATGGGATTTCCCTAGGTGACTTAACATTATAACATTTGCTAGACATCACCTAGGTGGAAACGTGTTTGATGATGTTAGTACCTTTGTTGATGTACTTTTCCATGAGTTTGAGTTAGAAGGGGATACTTTATATATTTTGGTCATCTAGCATATTCCTAAGGTTAGATGATATATTGTGATGTAATAATCCCTTCGTGGTGCACCCTAGTTTGAGCCTTATGTTTTTTTGTTATCATGGTGGGGGTTTTACTAGGGAGAACATCTTTTATTTGCATGGTACAAAACCTTGATGGAGTGCACCCCCTCATTGGCACGCATGTTCACGGTGATTTAATCATGGAGGGATTAATTGGAGGTGGACTATGGTTATTAACCTTTGTGCACACATGTTAAGGATGATTTAATCACTCTAGTGGCTTTTTGACCCTATTGTGATCACTTAGACGCTAATTACTCAAGCACCCTACTTCACTTGGCATCTTTTCACACTTACAGGGGTTTGTTTGGATGAGGTTTAGGGGTTTTGATGGAGTGCTCCCGACTTTGGCACATTTTTCAAGGCATGCATTGATATTTTATTGTTGTTGGACAACATGGCACACTTCTCTAGGGTTCACTCTCTTTGGGCTGGTTGAGCATCATTATGGAGAGACGTGGGTGGCACATGAGGAGGAGAAGTATCCCCTT
This sequence comes from Picea mariana, assembly GCA_032191745.1. Taxonomy (NCBI): domain Eukaryota; kingdom Viridiplantae; phylum Streptophyta; class Pinopsida; order Pinales; family Pinaceae; genus Picea; species Picea mariana. The sequence goes on from JASDQU010372901.1 coordinate 124,236, forward strand.
GCATGCAAGAACTTAGAGCATGAGGAGGGCTACATCTAGCACATTACATGCATTTATTTGGTCTTCTTACTATTCTTGGAGCTTCATTTTGAAGGGCACACATGTGGAGGAAATATTTTATTATTTGTTAAAGTCATAGCATGGTCAAAACCCTAATTTTCCCTTATCTCCCTGGATTTATCTTGTTGGACGTTAGAACCACTCCTTTATTATATTATTTGTTTGATTTATGCCACGGAGGTGGTTGTGGAGCACTCTACTATAAGAATTTTGTAATATTTTATTCATTCATGCTCATTTTTAGTGGTGCACTCTCTTGGAGCTATATCTTGCACAATACCTCATATTTTTAGATGGGACAACCACCACTAGAGAAAGGAGAAACTAGTGATCATAGTTGAAAAGTAAACTTTGATGGGTGAGGATCTAACTCACTCCAATATTTTATTATTGTTGGACTTGTCATGGAGTTAGTTGGGAAAATAATGTATTTTGACTTAGCTCACTCTATATAAAGGAGCTTTCTCACCATTTCATGAGTGATTGATGAGTGGGGAGTTAGGAATTAGAGAAGTGATAAAGTATTGGAGCTTAGGAGTTGAAGCTTGATGGAGCTCCCTTGTACTGTCAAGATTGATGACTAATGAAGACATGAGGTATAGCTTTTTATTTTGGTGTAAGGTTTAATGCTTTCATTGTTGTGAAATTATATAGAATTTTTTCTTGTTTTTCAATTTAATATAAAAGACTAAGTATTTTATTTAGGAGTAAATCAATGTGAAGAGGTTTCTCCCTCTTGATTTACTTCTTGTTTAATTTTTGTTTATGGCCATTCTTCTAATAAACTAATTGCAGATTTGGAATAATATTCAGAAATAATACAGCACTTTTATATTTTGATGATGAGTGGTACCTTCTAGGGCCTTCCAAGATTCGTTTCCATATAAATTTCCAGCAAGCACTCTAAGGGTAAATGTAACAAACATGAGTTCCTTTGCCTTGAGTTCATAAAATTAAAAAGGTGAATGTATCAAATAGATTTCACAATTAGGTGGTTGGAGGTGGAAAACAACCCTTTCATCACTAGAGGCCTTCATCGAAGTTGTTGTGAATGTGACAAATCAAGTCCTTCCATTTTTGTAGTACTTTATGACTCTATTAGCTCATGATTGATAGGCACTAGTTTCCTTTCATCTCTTTTTACTCCTTGTTCTTGTCTTTCATTTTCCTATCTAGTCATTATCCCATTTCATATATTACAACAGCCATGCATTTTGTTAAGGCTTACTCTTCCTATATCACCTAGGGCCCCCACTCCATAGCCTTAGCAATCTTATCCAAGCAATCTTATTTAGGGATACCCCTTTAAGTTGGAGGAGAGCCAACCTAAAGAGAGAGGAAGAGGTACTGAAGTGACAGTGGGTAGCCTTCCTGAGTTGCACAATACTAACACCTTGGTGTTTAGGGCTTTACACTTTTGTGGGTGCTAAATTTTGTTGTAGCAGAGCGATTATGTCTCCAAATGACAAAGCCTTGTTTGTGAAGGCTACAGCTAAAAAAGGGGGTATTAATGGGCTTTCAACAAGGAATATTGTTAAGTTTTGAGCTATTATTAGGTTTCTTTTCAATTTACTAGATAACAATAGCATAGGTAGGATCACTACGAGAAACACAATCACAAGATACACAGCATTTTTCCTCGAAAACCCTCATGGGGGAGAAAACCCAGCAAAAACTTCCTTAATATAGATAGCCAATACAGTGCCAAGACAATAAACCAAAACACTAGAGAATATCCAACACTAAGCAATGCGCCTCTCTCTTCCTTCCTCTCCCAACTACAGCTACCAAATTTGCGCACTTGATGAGTGAATGAGTGAGTGAGATAATGAGGCGCTAGCCTCCTTTATTTATACTAGCTGGAAGGCGCTGGAAAGTTATCTCTTCACTAGGTAGGGCCGACTTCACTTCTTAGTGGTTAAAACCACTTTAATTAGGCATGGGGGCCGACTTCTTAATTTGCATAATACAATTAGGGTTTGACCAATCCACAAAAGGGGATTTGGTCAATTACAATTCCCGACATGATCAATCCACAAAAGGGGATTGATCTGATGAATAATAACTCAATAATAAATAGAATACTCTTTGCAATTACAATATTTCAACACTCCCTCTTAACAAGAAGGGTATTCTTCAACATCATCAGGAGAGAGAGAGAGAGGGCAACAACATCAACAGCACTGGAACACTGACTAGCATATCTACAAATCATCGGAAGTTTTTCTCATCATCAATATCATCATCCACAGCAAGGAGTTGGAATGGCATTGTCATCATCTACATCAACATGGATCAGTATAACACTAATACATCATCATCATCAATAACAGCACGAGGCTGATACAACATCACAGCACGAAGGTTGGAGCATCATCAACATCAGCATTAAGCTGGAAATCTTCAGCATGAAGCTCGCATCTTATCAACATCGGCACGAAGCTGGAAATCTTCAGCACAAAGTTGGCATCTCAACAACATCAGCACGAAGCTAGAAATCTTCAGAACAAGGCTGGCATCACAACAACATCAGCACGAAGCTGGAAATCTTCAGCACAAGGCTGGCATCACAACAACATCAGCACGAAGCTGGAAATCTTCAGCACAAGGCTGGCGTCAACACTACTCCCCCTTTCGAGGGAGGTCCTTTCGGACTACACCAAGCTTGTCTCGAAAGTGCTCAAACTTTACACGAGACAAAGGCTTGGTCAACACGTCTGCAACCTGTTCATCCGTGCCAACATAATGGAGTTTTATGGCTCCTCTCTGCGCCATATCACGAATGTAATGATACTAGATTTCTATGTGTTTTGACTTGTCATGGAACACAGGGTTCTTTGTCTTTTTTATGCAACTCTGGTTATCACATATAATCACGGTTGCTTCCATCTCCAGATCAAATAGACCTGTCAACAACTTTCGAAGCCATATGGCTTCACAACTGGCGAAACATGCAGCAATGTATTCTGCTTCTTTCGTACAGAGAGCAATACTTGATTGCTTCCTACTCTGCCATGAGATCATGGCTGACCCCAGACTGAAACAACATCCTGAGGTGCTCTTTCTGTCAGAGACACTTCCAACCCAATCTGAATCGGTATATCCACTTAGTCTGAAGTCATGATCTCCATTATAACTGAAACCAAAATCCAACGTACCCTTAAAGTATCTCATCACATGTTTTGCAGCAACAATGTGAACACGTCTGGGTTCTACAAGAAATTAACTCAAGGTGTTCACAACAAAACATATATCTGGCCTGGTGTTCGTCAGATATAGCAACGATCCAATGATCTGTCTGTATAGCGTAGCATCAACCAACTCTGAGGAAGTATCAACCAGGAGCTTCAACTTTGTTTCCATAGGTGTATTCATGGATTTACATTCCAACATATCAAACCTCTTCAGTATTTCAACTTCATACTTCCCTTGGTTAAGGAAGATCTTCTCTGGGCTTTGTCAGACCTCAAGACCTAAGAAATAGTGCATTAGGCCTAGGTCTTTCATCTCAAATTCTGCAGCGAGCTTCTTCTTACAATCAGTGATGAGCTTTTCTTCTCCAGTTAGAAATAAGTCGTCCACATAAAACAACAATATAACAGGCTCATCATTCATTACCTTGAAGTACAGGTTAGAATCAACTTTACTCTTGGTAAAGCCTAAGCTCGTCGGGAAACTATCAATTCTTCCATACCAAGCTCTAAGAGCATGCTTCAATCCGTACAGAGCCTTCTTCAATCTGCATACATGAGTCTTTATGGCTTCAACTTCAAACCCTTGGGGTTGTTCTATATATACTTCTTCTTTAATGACACATTCAAAAAGGTTGTTTTCACATCCATCTGGTGTAACTTCCATTTCATCTTAGCTGCAAGGGCTATGATGGTTCTGATTGAAGTGTATCTGGCTACAGGAGCAAACGTCTCTTCATAATCAATGCCTTCCTTTTGAGAAAAGCCACGAGCTACAAATCTTGCTTTACATTTCTCAATACTTCCATCAGCAACATGTCTTATCTTGTATAGCCATTTGGAAGATACTATATCCTTGCTCTTCGGTCTAGGAACTATTTCCCATACATCATTCTTTATAATGGATTGGTATTCTTCTGTAATGGCATCTATCCATTCTTTCTTCTGAATGGCTTCTTCAAAGAAAGTAGACTCCTTCTCTAAGAGATCACACATCAAATCCATATAACTGGAGAATGGCTTGGGTTTCTTTGACTTGTCTCATGGTTCCTGCGAGGGCACCATACTTCTCTCCATCTTGAATAAGTTCCCTTGCCCAGGCTGGCTTTCTCTTGTGGGAGATCGTCATCTGGGGAGGTTCTTGAGATTCTATTATGTCATGATCTTCTGGAATCTCCTCATCCGGGGAAGTTATGACTTCCCTCACTGGTTCTGCAACTCTGGGAGCTACAGGTTCTTCTTCATATACTTCTTCAAGCTAGCATCTTCTTGATTTCTTGAGTGTTGCATCTTCATCAAAGGTTACATCTCTATTGATCTCAATATGATGGTAACCTGGTATATAAATTCTAAAGGCCTTTGAGACCTCACAGTATCCAACAAATATTCCCTTCTTTCCTGAAGGGTCTAGCTTGGTTCTCTTCTCTTTCGGAATGTGTACAAATACTGGACAGCCAAATATTTTGAGATGGCTTACTTTTGGCTTCTTCCCGGAGAACATCTCTTCGAGGGTTTTGAACCCAAGTGCACTATCGGATAATTTATTCTGTACATACATTGTTGTTCTTGTTGCTTCTGCCCATAAGTGCATTGGAGGATCTTGATCGTGGATCATAGTCTTCACTGCTTCCATTATAGTTTTGTTCTTTCTTTCTGCTACACCATTTTGTTGAGGATTGTAGGGAGTGGTGAGCTCCCTCTTGATCCTGGCATCTTTACAAAAGTTTACAAATTCTTTTAAGGTGTATTCTCCTCCATTATCTGACCTGAGTATCTTGATCTTTCTTTCATAGAGATTCTCTATCAAGGCTTTGAATTCCTTGAATTTACCAAACACTTTATCTTTTGATTTCAAAAAGTAAACCCAGGTTTTGCAAGAATAGTCATCAATAAATGATACATAGTATACATACCCACTAATGGAGGTTGATGGCATTGGGCCACATTCATCTAAGTGGATGAGCTCTAAGACTCCTTCTGCTTTATTGTCGCTCTTCGGAAAAGGGTTCTTGATGTTCTTTCCTTGTGCACATCCATTGCACACACCTTCATGATCAACCTTGAATTCTGGTAGACCTGTGACTACCTTGCTTACATATGGTAATGCCTTGTAGTTGATGTGAGCTAGTCTTCTATGCCAAAGTTCACATGGATTCTCAATGGAATGAGTCAAGGCTACTTCTGAGTGACCTTTTAGCTTATACAAGCCGCCTTCTTCTGTTCCAATAAAAATTGCATCTTCTATGGTTTTTCCTTTAGGCCACATAAGAACTTCTCCATCTATGAAAGCAACTCTGAAGCCTTTCTTATCTAAAGCTGAGATAGAAAGTAAGTTCTTTGTCAAACCTGGTACATATAGTACATCCTTCATCTTCATTGGGGTCCCTGAATCAAGTTTGTAATTTAACTCTCCTACTCCTTTGATAGGGTACTGGTAATCATCTCCAAGTGTAACTTTCTGAGGAAAGTTCTTTTTTGTAAGGCAAGAGAGAATGTCTCTTTGACCTGTCATGTGCTTGGAAGCACCTCTATCTATGAGCCAAGTATCCTCACCGAGTGACACTGATCTTGAGAGGGCAGAGATTAAGACATAGTCTTCAATCTATTCTTTTATCATCTTTGTGGGTGGCTCTTCATATTCTATTGAATGGGCATGGTGCCTTCTGTTTTTCTTCATGTATTCTTCTCTTCTAGCTGAACAATTCTTAGCAATATGTCCCATCTTGTCACAATGGTAACATTGGTAGGATGAGAAATCCTTTTCTCTTCTTTGACCTTTCTGAAACTTCTGGAATCTCCTTGGATGGTGAGATTCTTTATGGATGAATTTATTTGGGGAGTGAGACTCCTTATGTTGATGAGTTTCCTCCTGGAAGTAAGACCTCTTCCTTCCTCCTTTAGTATGAGCAACTAGGGCTTGATCTTCATCTCTTGATAGTACTGCTTCTCGGTTAGCTACTCTTGCTTCTTCTTAAATACATTCTTCCCACAGACTGTCAAAATGCAGTTCCTCCTTTCTAGCACAAATGGTTTGGATGAATGCATCCCAAGGTCTTGTGAGACCATTAAGAGTTGTCATTATGAGTTCATCTTCATCTAGGGTATCACCAATTGCTTCTAGGTGTTCCTTGAATTGTGATATTCTAGAGAAATATTCATAAATTGTTTCTCCTTTCTGCATCCTTGTACTTTTGAGTTGAGTTCTTAGATTCATCTTACGATTGATGTTCTTTCCTTCATACATTCTGGTTAGGGCATCAAACATTTCTTTTGGAGTTTTCTTTGAAGCCACTTGAGGGATCAAGTGATCTTTAATAGAGTCTGTAATGATTGTTTTGGCCCTAACCGTGTGCTTTAGCTGCAGCATCGTTCGGTTCTGGTACATCTTTAATGAATCTTACTAGATCATTCTCTTCAAGAATGAGTGCAATCCTATACTTCCTGGCACGGATGTTATCCAAACGTTCTAAATTGTCAACAAGCTTAGTGCTTGCAGACATCTTGACCTGTAGCTGGAAAAATGACCAAAAAATTAAAATGCTCAAAATTTAAATCTAAACTTACCAGGAGGTGCGCTTGGTTGAGGCGAGTAGCCTGGTGCAGTCAGATTTCAGAAAATCCAAATTTTACCCCTTCAAATGGGCTTGCGGAAATCTGGACTGGTACTTCTGGTACTGGTTCTGGTTTCCTAATACCAGTGAAAACTAGGGTTTAACTTTCTGGGAGTTATGTCCACTAGAAAAGTGTGTTGAGGCTGCCAAAGAGTTCGCTAGGCTAGGGCACACTTTCTTGATGAGTTTTAGGCTGAAATTCCTCTTCAATAGAAAACCCTAATTTTCTTGTACAACAACAGTGACGTTTTTTCTTATCCAGTGAAAGGTGCTCTCTTCAGCTTAGCTATGAAACCATGTTAAGTTTTCAGCAATTATTAGGTTTCTTTTCAATTTACTAGATAACAATAGCATAGGTAGGATCACTAAGAAAAACACAATCACAAGATACATAGCATTTATCCTGGGAAACCCTCATGGGAGAGAAAACCCAGCAAAAACTTCCTTAATATAGATAGCCAATACAATGCCAAGACAATAAACCAAAACACTAGAGAATATCCAACACTAAGCAATGCGCCTCTCTCTTCCTTCTTCTCCCAACTGCAGCTACCAAACTTGCACACTTGATGAGCGAATGAGTGAGTGAGATAATGAGGCGCTAGCCTCCTTTATTTATACTAGCTGGCAGGCGATGGAAAGGTGTCTCTTCACTAGGCAGGGCCGACTTCACTTCTTAGTGGTTAAAACCACTTTAATTAGGCCTGGGGGCCAACTTCTTAATTTGCATAATACAATTAGGGTTTGACCAATCCACAAAAGGGGATTTGGTCAATTACAATGCCCAACATGATCAATCCACAAAAGGGAATTGATCTGATGAATAATAACTCAATAATAAATAGAATACTCTTTGCAGTTATAATATTTCAACAAATATCATGTTTTTGCTTATAATCCCTTGTTGGGCACTACTTTGAGAGATGATGCAATAAAAATTTTCCATTTAAGGGTGTTCAAAACATAAACTAAGAGGTTCGACCCTACAACAATTGGCTAGCAAGCGCAAACATAACCTTGTTGAACTCCCTCCTCATGACCATGTGCCTAACGAGGTCAAGAAGGATAATATCACTTATAGGCAAATGCAAGTAGAACTGGGTTCTAGATAAACAATCCCATCCATCAAATCCTTCCTTTGAAGCAGAGTTTTTCATTGACTGCTAAGGGATCCCCTCCTTGTTGAGCTTAAAGTCTCAAGCATTGTTTGTTGAATTTGACACTATTTTTTCAGATGATGATTTTTTGTTGAACAGTTCAAGAAGAGAGTTATCATTCTTCATTTTTTAAGAAGGATGCCTCTAGAAAAGGAGCCCTACAAGTGGTATGTTGATAATTGGGGACCTAAAGGTTGGAAGGTGGAATCCTCCTAGGGCTTGGGCAAGGGGTATATCTGTGTAGTACTCAACAAGGAGGAGGCAGCTCAAGTTGTGTCCCTGAATAAAGCATGGATGATCATTGGTGTTTTGGCATATATGCAGCCCTGGTATGAAAATTTTAACCCAAAATTTGCATCACAACATAAATATCCTCTTTGGATGGAGTTCCCTCACATTCTTGAACAATTATGAGCCTAAATCAAGAAGATGGTCCAAACTTTTTGTGGGATTCCCATTGGATATAAGCAAGGATCGCACACTTTGCGTCCTGATGCAAGTGGTTGTGTGGAGGTGAAAATTTTGAGGCAATACCCTTCAAAGATGTCTTTTGTTCAACCAATCCACACATGTTCAAGGGTATTGTATCTTAACCTCCTCAACTCTTGTTTCACTTGCTTATCTCCTCATGCTATTACAGATTGTCCCTTGAACAAACAAGAAACCTCCAAGCTACCCCTCCTTCACATAACCACCCTACAGAAAAAAATAAAACCATCTAACCCACCCCAAAGAAATAAGTGATTCTCAAGGATGGCAAGTGCAAAATTTAAAGAAAAACACAGAATAAGCACATGCCAAAGCAGGGTGCAGCCCCTATGCTTTTAGGGGGTAAAAAATGGATGTCAAGCAAGACTGGTCAATAGTGTGTCAAAACAGGTTGCAAAGGGTCTTTAGCACAACATCGAGGATAAAACAAATGATCAATCACAAGTGGTGCAAATAGTGTCAACAAAATTCAAAATCCAACATCAACTTTGCCCATACTAGTGACTCACCCAATCAAACATCATTTACACACGCCCCATTGAAGTCCCCCTTCCATGGATGTTATTGTTAAAAAGGCATTTTTAATCCTCAACCAAGGACTTGACGAGAATCGTTCATGAAGATAAATATTCTAGCCTATAAAGTTAGGGGAGCTTCTAGTGATGATATAGGAGCCAATGTTAGAACCATTGTGGCCAAGTTCCATGTTGATGACTCTTCCTTAAAGAAGGAAAAGTTCTTGGCTTCAAGTTATGTGTGTTGATGCATAACTGGAATTGTGATTATGTTGCCACTTCTCATAAGGCAAGGGAGTGGGTGACATTGCACAGTTGCTTCTTGGCTTACTCCCCCTACTCTAGCTAAGGGGGAGGACCATATGGCTCAGTGTTCTTGTATGATAATAAGGCTAGCTAGCAAAGAGTGGAGTTTTTGTTCGTTGTATGCCCCCAGTAATCACATTGGTAGAAAGTAGCTTTGGTGTTAGATGACCTAGTCGCTACCTAATGTTGGGTGGGGCCTTGAACAAGACTAAAACATGGTTAAGTGGGATGGGCACTATGTTGGAGGGCATGAAATAGCGCTTTGATTTCATGAAGGCAATCTTGGAATGATTACAAAGGGATGCTTGGTCTGTCAAACACTATGTGGGGACAAAAGAATCACGCTCTATTTGGGTTGTACACTTGATCAAATAGACAAGTGGGTAATCATCGAATTTGAGCTAGGCTTGACTAGTTTTATGAAAAACTCACATGCCACTAAGTTTTCATCCAATGGTACACAATCTATCCATGTGGATTTGACTATCACCTCCTTAGAACATTTCCACATCTATGATTTGACTAATTTTTCCAACTGATTTTTTCTCTCAACTAGCACTTGGTTTTTTGTTTATATATTTTCAAGACAACTTTCCAAGGCTTGGATAGTCTCTTGATTGATTTTATCTTCCATCTTGTTGCATGTCTAGTTCAAGTTTTCTTAGCCCAAACTCCAAGTATTGGATGGTTTCTGGGTGACCTTGGTCATTTAATCGAATTTCTTATAACTCTATCTTCAATGTAATATTGTTTAGTTGAAACTTGAAACTCTTCCACTATTATCCTTAGATATTGTTACCCCCCTAAGCTAGGGGTAACTAAGGAGATAATGTCTCGAGGCCCACAAGTAGCAGACATGGAGTGTCGACAGCCAGATTGACTAGCAGAGCACAGCAGCCCCCCTGATTTTCCTCCCAGCACAAATCAACCAAGGCTCGTCACATTCAAGCAACCTAGGGTATGGGGCATGGTAAGCCAACGTGACCATGAGGTATGGTTAGTCCTTTTTTCATGCAAGGTGTTGTGTTTAATTTATTGGGCATGTAAGCAATGCTCTTTGGTAGTTGGATAATGGATCACTTGCTTGAGAAATTGTCTTGGTTGCCTTGTTTCTGTTAAGAACCAAATATCAATATAGCATAGAAAAACCTCAGAAAAAGTACTCAACGCCTTGAAAAAGAGATAATTTCAGATAATAAGCCTCTTCGAGGGGGCAACATCCTTTTACCCCACTTAAATGTTCAAGTACAAGATGATTCAAAATGAAAATGTCTCCTTGGTATATATAGGAGACTAGGAGGTATAATTACAACTAATGGCCTAAAGCCGACATAAATAAAAT
>JASDQU010372901.1:135006-147278 GCA_032191745.1 Picea mariana
GTCAACCTTGTAGGTTGAGGTGTTTTAGAAGAAGGAGCATTGTTCTCTCTATAGATGTTAGGATTGGTCCTTCTAGTAGCCATAGCCATATTTTTACTTTCAACATTTCTTGCCACCTTAAATGCATTCTCCAATGATTAGGGTTCCCAAAGGCGAACCTCATGTTGAATGTTATGCTCTAAAGTTCCTATGAATACATCAATCAAGTGCTCATATGGAATATCGGTTACCTTTATATTCAATCTTTGGAAGTTCTCAATGTGCTCGGTAACTGAACCCTTTTGCTTGAGATTTATCAATTGGCTAAAGAATGTATTGCTCCTTGTATCCTCATAGTGTGCTATCATTTCTTCTGTGAAAATTGTCCAAGTGACGAGTAATTTGCGAGAACAAAGCCATCGATACCATACAAATTGATTAGGTTCTAAATATAAAGAAGCAATTCGTACCTTTTGTGTATGTGGCACATTATGGAGATCAAAGAATTGCTCCATTTGTCCATCATCAATTCTCCAATTGCTTTTAGTGTTGTTGTAAAAGACTCCATTGCCCAAAAGGTGTTGATGAATGCAGCTATGGGAGACATCCTCCAGCTTACAAACCTGTGAGATGTGGAACATAGCAGCTATGTGAAGTCTTTCTCTCAGCTTACAAACCTGAGAGAAAGCCCCTATGAAGGGTTCGTGGTTCCTGCCTGGGACAAAGTCAGGAACGTAAAGATGGCCTCCTCCATGACGTGAGTGAGAAGAACTCCAGATGATTATCCGATGTAAGAGCGATCTGTTGAGTTAGCACGTGCCTGTGGCTGAGCACAAGGTGAACGTGGGAAATCCCAAAAGTGTTGGGCACATCATCATGAGAACAGAAATGAAGATGATGTGATGGCCTCCTCTGAGCAGCAGCAGAGTTGACGAGAAGACTCCAAATGATCCTCCTGTTGGTGGCAGTGGGAAAGCAGATCTGTAGAGAAAACGTGCCTATGGACGAGCACAGGTGAACGTGTGAAGACCTGGTTCATCTGTGTAATGCAGTGAATCAGGTCCATGGCATCCCTATGGATGTGCCCCTAGTGGATGAGCACTAGTGGGTGTATCAGATCCTTTGCTATATGTTGTTATTGTGTAAAGGGTACAGTTCGGCCCTACCTTATTGTGTCTAAAGATAAACTATAAAAGATAATTAATATTAATAGTAGTAGTAATATTAATATTAATTATTATAATAATAAATAAATAATATGTCTAAGTGAAGTCGGCCTTATTGTGCCAATACACACTTTAATTGACAGGACAAGTCTAATATAAGTAAGAGGAAATCTTTCATTGTAGACACACACACACACTTGTGAGTATTGGAAATTTCAGCAAGTACACTTCTTGGTCAAAGTTGCGCACCTCTCTTGGGCGCTAGGGTTTCTAGGGTTTTGTGCACCCTCTTGTGTGCTAGGATATTCTTGGTGGTAAAGGTCTTTCTCTTGAAGATTATAGCAAAGGATTTGGCTGGGTTTTTCTCCCTTATTGAGAAGGGTTTCCCAGGATATATCTTGTGTACTTGTGCATGGTGTTTCTTCTTGTGATCTTGGTTGCTGCAACATTCTTGTTCATGGTTAAGACATGATGATATTAAATGAACTACATGCTTAACCTAGCTTATGAAAAATCAACAAAAGGCACTAACCTCTTTGCTCTTGTGAAGGAATTTGATCAAACAAACTTTCATACTCTATTCTCTAAAGCTTTTACTAACTTTTTCTAACCCTAGCTTAGCTAAATTCACTAACTTTATTGCTGCTGTTACAAAACACTGCTACAGCGGCACAGCCATCTAACCTGCTGTAATTTGTTGCATAACTCACTCTAATTACTAGCTAACATACTCAGAAATTTCTTGGGATAAGTGCTAATTGATCTACTTGATAAACGCTAGATTTTCACTATCTTTTCTTCCAATTCTGAGTTGAATTTCTTGTGGCTGTTACAAAATACTATTGGATGTTATAAACCGTCATCTTGCTGCAATTTTACTTCAGCCATTATATATTTATGTTGTCTATTGTCTGTTGAGGTATTTTATCATTTTGGTGCTTGGAAATTGTTATATACATATGCTATATTGTTCTTGTTCCAGGCAGGTACACAAAACTCTTCCTTTGCCTCAATTTCACAGAGACAAACCCTTTGACATAGGTAACCTGTGAGAAGGCGCTATGAGCTTGACCATACACTTGCTATCTGATCCCTTGAGGTTACCGGGGACGCCTCCCCTGGGTTGGACCTCTTCCATCCCTAAAACGTGGGGATTTCCTACTAAGGTGACAGTGGTGGGTTATCCTATAGTTACGCCGATTTGATTTACTTGTCTTGGGTTTGGACAAGTACAAATTCTGCGATAACAGATACTTAATATGATTGGCCCACTAAACACCTACTGTTGTCTTTGTCTAGGGGTTTATTACCAACAATGTTGTGGTTGGACTATAGAGGGATTCGAGATATGGTTTTGGGGAACCCAACTCCTCACATGCCAAGGATGTTGGTTCCCATTCGTAGACCTTGCGTTGTGGTCACTAAAGGCTTCTATTATGGGTTAACCACGATCTCCAACGTCCTAGTTTCTTCCATGATGTCCATTTGGTTTGTGTGTTTTATCCCATGGGTCTCCACTACCACTTCGGCAATGCAGTCTTCTGAGAAAATTAATGGTTTTTCCCCTGATTATAACATTTATTGGTTCTCTTTACAACCTTGCCAATGTAGTCTTTCAGAGAAAGCGAACTTCTTGTCTGAGTTGTGTTCTACAAGGATTAGGTTGACCTTCCTTAGGCCAATTTAGGATGAAATCCATGAAATACAATTTACAATTTACAGAGATCTAAAATGAAAAAAGAAAATAAATTGGGTACTTCTGGTCAATTGGATCATGGGAAAATACCTTTTTGCAAGTCCATGGCAATGGTAAAAAAATAATGCAGACTATGTTTCTCTTCTAAGCCTCCTCATCTGCACCCAAGGTAGGGACCTTATTGGCAACATAGGTGGGTCTACTTGTTTTTGTGTGCACTTAGCGACCATGATTCTTGGCCAACCTGTCAATATATTTATCTGTTCAAGATTCACTTTGCCACTGTAGCCTAGAGGGTTGCCGCATACAGCATCCTAGGCTTAGGGTCAACATAGAACAGTGCATCACAGGGAGACAAAGCTAGGGCCAATGATGGCACAAAACAAGACACAAAGTTGTCATGGGTAGACAAAGCTCGGGACACAGAGCTCTCAATGGAGGCAAAGGCAGGTGTAGACAGGGCCAACATGAACAAGTCATTGTTGGTAGGCAAATTCAAGGCCGAGGTCAACCCAAAACAAGACATAGAGATACCATCCATGTGGGAACCTTCAACCAATATTGCATGCTTAGGGCCAACTTATTGCAAAGCAAGGGCCGAATTGTCGCCAAGCTACCATTGACTCAATGAGTTGTCCAAAGCAACTCATCGCTTAGGGAAAATGATAGATTGCAAGAGCTAGGGCATCGGCAAAGAACTAGGGGCTAACGCAATCTGCAAGAGATGCCTTTGTCTCAAGTGCAAGAGCCAAGGCCAAGGTCATGGATCGAAACAAGGTTTTGCAACTTGGTCTAAATGTGTGTTGAGACTCAAGAGCGAGCGATGAAAGACAATGGCTAAGAGAGGGTCAACTAAGAGCAAAAACTGATATGAGAGCGAACTAGGAAAGAGGAGAGAAAGGAGGGAGGGAACAAAGAGAGATTTACTCGTTTTCCTTGTTTGATGGGTTGGCGGTGGCATGGATTTTTCTTGGTTAGCCAATCCAAATTGTATGTGAGGCATGAGGATTTATTTTTGATAGTGAATCAATTAAGTGCTTTGTAATAAATACAAATGCAGCCATCTTTTTTTCTTGCCAAGACAACAAGATCCACATAAGGGTTTTTATTAAAGTTATGATCCCAACTTCCGAGAGTTCCTCCACAAACCTTCCAATCTTAGACTTCTAAAAATAGCCATATCAATATCGACAAACCACTATGGAGCCTTTCGTGTGGTCGGGATCAATAAAAGGTTCCATACCCCTTTCAAGTGAAAGTTATGCAAGCATCTCCTAGAAGACCACCTTATTTTATGGAGTAGGGTAGAGAGGCTTGGATTATGGGTTTGTTGAGAAGGAATTACCTCCATACAATAAAAGCAATCCATGAAGCCAAAGCAGCCCTTCTTCAAAATTTTGGACATGTTTGGAGTCAACGGTCTAGATACTTTTAGATGGAAGCCTGAAGGCCTTTAATGGTGATTTCACAACCAGCTTGGTGAAAGAAGAGGAACCTCTCTTGATGGTTAGTGGAGTAGTTCCCACTGCAAATAAGCCATTGAACACACAAAACAACATTTATTCTCTAAAGTTTGTGACATAGAGTCATCCTTAAGGATGTAGTCTTCCACAGTAAGTGCCACCTTGTGCACCAGATATTCACATTGAATGTGTTTATGCTATAGGATACTAATAGGGAAGCATTTAAACGTATCAACATGGAACCCCAATTGCTTGACCTATTTCTTATCAAGAATGTTCAGGTATTGTTGATACCAACCAAAACAAGGAGCTGTTGTTTTAAATGTAAGCATAAAACATGAAGGTATTAGGACTACCAAGTCTAGTCATTGCAACAAGGGAGATTGAGTGTTCCATTGTTTCTAATGGTGGGGGGGATTCGTCTAGTCAGTCAAGTTCATTATCCAATTGTTCAAGAAAGTATCCGCCCCAAAATCAAATTCAATGTTAGATTCATGTAGATCTTCAACAACAAAAAGGTTTTAAGGGTTGTAGACATGTCGGCTAAGAGCATTTACGATACAGGTTTGAGGTTGATGGATTGGGTTTTCAGACACACAGATGAATAGGATTTTTTATTTGTGATATTTTAAACTTCCTCTCTCTCGGCCTTCCTATCATATGCATAACCCCTTTTACTACAACCATTTACCCATTTCTTTATAGCTTCAATATGACTCTCCTCTTCTAGCTACAATTATGACCTTTTCCAAAGAATCGAATTCAAACATTCTTACCTCGATTTGGATCCTAACCTCAGATTTGAGATGTCGATATTTCACACTAACACGGGTTTGAAGTTGATGGATTGGGTTTTCAGACATGCAAACAAATAAGACTTTTTATTTGTGATATTTAAACTTCCTCTCTTTCTTGGCCTTCCTACAGCCAAGTACCCATTTCTTTATAGATTCAATATGACTCTCCTCTTCTAGCTACAATTATGACTTTTTCCAAAGAACCGGATTCAAACTTCTTACCTCGATTTGGATTCCTAACCTCAGATTTGAGATGTCGATATTTCACACTAGATCTAAAAAGAGTGTGGCCTTTGACTCCAAGACTTCGAACTTCTCAGTGTATTCTTCATTGATATGTCCTTCTAGAACAATTGCGTGAGTTGAAAATCGTACAGCTCATCCCAATTGCAATTTTCTCTCAAAGTTATTGCATATGGAAACTCACCAAAGCCCCCTCTAGAGTTTCTAGCAATCCAGCCCACACCCTAAGTATGGGTTGCCACATCCAAACATTGTAGGGCCACATTTAACTTACCCTATTCGCTATGAATATGTTGCACCTTGAATGGTAACTTGATCTTGCTTAACCATGTATGCAAATTCCACTTCATTTGAAGGTTGAAAGTGGGCATGTTGGAGTATTGTCCCTTTGATGAGTTTAGAGGTGTGTTACCTTTCGTTCCCCAAGGTTTGAACTCATCCTCCTCCTCCTTGACATTTTGTGGCCATAGGCCCATTCCCTAGGGAGTGTTGTGGGAGTGTTGTCGCAACCCACACTAACTGCCCCATTTCTTCTACAAACATCATGAAGCTTTATTCCAACTTGTCCAAAGTCACATATTGGGATTTGCCCCACGGCATTTTCTTAAGCACACAACAAGGGCAAAAATCAACTAAAGCTCTGATATCAACCTGCAACATTCATATATCCAAATGGAACTACAACAGCAACTATTGATGTAAAGAAAATAAAAAACTAAGAGTAATAGAAATAAAGAGCTAAAAACAAAGAAAAACAGTGGAGACAATGCACACCCAAGGCTGAACTGAACCTGCAAATCCAAGGAATGGAAGAAAACTTCTCCAATAAGCACCAATAAATTTGGTTGATTGTATTGATAAAATCACGTGAGTTACAAATGTGGGGGGAAACCCCTATTTATACTAAAAAGAGGTAAAAACTGTAACTTTAAGTTGAAGTCTCTAATAAAAGTGCTAGTGCCTTTATTACATAAAAATGGTCATTTACAAATATTAGAATCACGAGCATACATATAAAATAGCTCATATACATAAAGAGTCTAATACCTAATAAAGATGATGTGGTTAGGCACTCAACACCATCTATTTGTCTTGGCCAATATCTATCTAATGATGCAGAGGAAAGGGTGTCCTTTTGGTGATGGATGGCTGATGAGTTGCCAAAGGCTCCCAACTTGTCTGTGGGGACTTTAACATGGTGCAAAATCAATAAGATAAGGAAGGAACGTTACCAATCCAGCAGCCCCAAGGGGAAAAAGATGCTTGGTTTGCCTTGAAACCAAAGTTGGGGTTGTATAATCCTAATAAATTCCAGCGCTCAAAACTCTCTGGAATTATGGTTTACTTCCAATAACTTTGGCAAAGGGCCTCAACAAAACTTAAAAAGTCTGGATTGGGCCGTGCTTTCTGAACAATATTCCTTCTATCTTAAATGTGCAAGGGGATGAGTTTGCCTTCCTAGGGAAGGCCACCTTTTCAGACCATCAACCAATATGTTTTTCTTTGTCTCGTGGGGAGCTGAAAAGATGAGGATGCACTGGACCCGCTTCATTTTGAAAGTCTCACACCACAAAAACCTAAGTTGTATTTGCATGCAATAAAAGAATTTGGAACTTGTTTCCCAGACCAAGGGGGGATGAAGCATGGATTATGTGGTTGGAGGATCCCATCTCCAGAGCTGTGGCCTTCCTCTAGTATATAGACAGTAGCTTGCTGCTGTTCAGTGCAATACCGATGAGAATACAAAAAATGCCTCAATACTTGACTGAACTCGTCAACCCTCCATACATCAACTTGTGTATAATATACAATCATTTGCACTAAGATATCATACGTGCTTTAAGAAGAAGTTCGGCACCATAAACATTTCATAAAGTTGTAATTAATTTTCAGGTCTATATGACATAAACACAGTTTTGATAATAACTACAAGATAATATTCAAACTTGTGCCAGTATGAACCTAGGCAAATGGTGTGACGAATATTTATTATAAATTATCTATTCCTAGATATACAATGTTTAAACTTATCTGAGCCCCAAGGGTTAGCTCAAGCGGTTCTGAGCCAGATGTGAAGCTATTCCCAGCAGAGGAGGTCACGGGTTCGAATCTCTTGTTCCCCCTTGGGGTTAGGCCCCGTACTCAGGGCCAGCGGTTTACCCCGTTTACCATCCACGAAGTGGGGAAGTATTCGGGGGTTTCCCGCAAGGTATTTCATCGGAAAAGAACAAAATCTATGTTTAAACTTATCTTAAATTGCGTATCACAAAACAATAACAGAAAGGAATAAATTATGAGAAAAGCACTTACTGGAGAAGAGTTTGGTACCAAAATGGATCCAGACGAAACACAAAGTCCAGGTCAAGATCCTTGAGAGTAGTTGTTTCATTAATTTCAACTTTATCTGTTGAGCGACCTTGAGACGAGCCTTTCAAGTCATAACGTCTGTGTATCTGTAGTTCTGAACATAATATATTCCCCATCACCATAAAACGGATCTGTTCAATCTCACGTGTCAGTTTTAAATTGTTACTGGTATGCTTCAAAATGAGTCGACAAACACAATGTCAAAGCATTTACACACAAAAAAATATAACAGAAATGCTTGGCAAAGACTTGACGAACACAATCCCATCAGTTCCTTCATAGAGAACTATTACACCTGAAAAAGATGCCAAAAATAATTCATTTTCCCCCTTCCATAACTATATCTCTTGTTTATACAATATATCGATGTTTCTTCTGCACTATGGTCAAGTTTCTACATGTGAGGTTCATAATGATGTTCAACCAAAGTTCTCTGACAAGCAAAGAAGATGTACAGTGAATGTATTCATAACATGAAAATTGAAATACACAAAAGAAGTATATTGGCATTTATCTTGAAGTATATTAAACAAGTCAAAGACTCAAATGAGCTTAAAACCCAAAATCAGGCTAACAACAAAAAACTGAATGATGCCATACCTTCTGACCTCCTGCTACTTTTACACTGTGAAGGCCAAAAAACCTTGTGATCAAAGTATGTTCGTAAGCACGAACATGATTATAGTAGTTTGGTAGCATTCCAAGGAGTACCTGTAACATGGCAGAACTAGTAAGCAAACAAATTGTGAGCATCGAACCAATTAAAAATAAATGAAATGAAGACAAAAGTAATACAAAGCGTTGCATGTGTATACTCCAACCTGGCCCAAGCCTTATTAAGTACTTGGCAGAAAAAACTCATGAAGCATATCAAACATGGATGTAACATGCCAGAAAATCATACAGGGGATTATTCATACATAGCCCACAGATTTACATCCTTGCCCTGGTCACAGTCTAAATGAGGAAACCAGCCTTTCCAACTTCAGGATTTCGGTAACATGTCTTGATTTCTTTATCACACATGCTTATACTGGATAATGAAAACTCTCTCTTCCAGACATTGTTTGGAGATCCCAGTCAATTTCAACTCTTAATTAAGAAAATCAATGCTGTCAGCATGTGTGTGGCACCAATTGACTAACCATGGGAAAATAAGTTAAGCAAGCAGCCAAAGAAACTCACTCAACTCCCTACCTCAAATTCAGCAACAATATCAAGATTTCCACGTACTTTAATATTCCAATCCAATTCATAATTTTCTCAAGTGTTCTGTTCAAGCTTCACTGGAAATCCTCTAGCAATTCAGAATCAAACGTTAAGTAGACATGTAGCTTGAACATGAGAAATATAATTGAAAGTAGTAAGTCTGTCTAACCATTTTATTAAACTCGGTTTTGCAACTTGTCTCTTCTTTTCCAATGCCACATGTCAGTTCCCTCTTGACAAGGAATAGACTACAGGCACATGTACAGCTTGAGTGGCCCTAATGGTTAAAAACATGTGTTTCATCCTAGGATGTCACAGGTTTAAATCCAGAGGGGGGTAGGGTATGTACACCTCCGTAGACTTTAGCAGTCAAATTGCTGTGCAGAGGGGGTCCCTTGTCCCACAAACAAGGGGGTCCCATACATCAAATTGGTGTCTGGTTTGGCCGTGACCTTAACATTAGATTATTATTATTATTATTATTATGCTAATAGGAAAATACTTTGAATGATCCTAATTCAAATTGGCATAAACAAAATTATTATTTTAACTGGGGCAACGACCGGACATGTCTCCTCAGTACAGTCAGTACTGAAGTCAATGTTTTAAAGTTTAGGGATATGATTCCACATCATAGAAGTAACATCAACCTTTATGGACTTCCTTCAGGTGTGATCAAAAAAAAGTATGGAACCTTTACTATTAGTCGCTCAACCAGTGCTTCTTCATCCACAATGTGTGGTACCAAAGGCAAAGACTTATTAATCTAGCCAGGTTTGCAAGAGTCCAAAGTTTCAAATCTTATGAGGCTCGTACAGAACTCAAGGGTTGTCATTGTGATCGAGGAACAAACCACAATTATACATCAGAAGCATCATGGCCTTAAATCAGAAGTGTTACAATAGAGACATCTCTTTAGCAAGAAGCACTACAGTTGTGTCCAGGATTCATATTCCTGGTCACGTGAATTATTCCTCTTGCAGGTTCCCCATTACTTCCAATTTTTCCAAACTGGGAGACATCTTATGCAACTAACCTTGGGACCAACCTTGAGGAAAACAGGGGTTACTGCTAGATCCTTGGGATATTTACACTACTGAAAAAAACGAAGTAGGCTTGGGACGAACAGATGTTTATATTGTCTGGTGGTTGCTGCTAAATAGGTTGCAAAAGCACTTCATGGAGATGCCCATTGACAAATTCATCTTGGGCACTGGTTAGTTCAGCTTCCCATATTTTTTAATTTTAATAGAAGATTTAGCCTAGAAAACATCATCTATGATGTCTTGGATTTCTCCATTCAGGAATTTTCTATGCTGAAGAGGATTAGAAAAGAATACCAAGTGGTCTCACGACATCTTTCTTGAATCTTCCAGGGATTTCACAATGGCAGGGTCTTGGGCTCAAGGAGTAGCATCTGGTGCTTCAAGTCTTCATAAAGATCTCATGCCTCTCTCTCAAGGGTAGAAGGAAGCTTTCTAACTAATAAAAGTGTGTTCTCATGGTTGAATATTTGGGACCTTCAGAAAGGGGAATAGTCTTCCTGGAAGGATTTTTCTAGGAACTTGTTGCTTCATAGGAAATATAAAGCTATTACAATGGACATTATCTCAGCTTTTGACCCAGGAGATATATTCAAAGTGGTTTTCAATGAAAGTGGACACACACACACACACTCTATGGGTGAATCAGGCAAAGACCCTCAGTTTGTAATATGGTAAATAAGAGATCAAAGCTGAATGAGTCAAAAGGCAAGTGACTCAAAAGACTTGATGTTATATGAAGATCACTTTGTGCCTTAAAACTCAGAGTAACTAGATTGCTCATTCTTCATCAATCTCAACATAACAAGCATAAGTTAAGCCAGAACAGAACTTACAAATGATCTATGTGTGCAATGTGGAAGAAAGGAACACATAAAGCATATTTTCTAGAAGTGTGGTTTTGCTAGGATACTTATGGAAAGGCATCTCCCTGCATTTGTTTCCCCTTGGTTCTCCATCCTCTCCACTGGAAGACAGCACATTTTCTAGAAGTGTGGCTTTGCTAGGGTCCTTATGGAAAGGCATCTCCCTGCATTCGTTTCCCCTTGTTTCTCCACCCTCTCCACTGGAAGATGGCTCTTCTTGGTGATTCAGCCTTGTCCTTTGCAGACTTTCAGCCCTGATCTACACTTAGATTGACAATTCTGTCTTTTCTCTGGCCAAATCAATATAAATCTACCTTTGAAGGTAGCAAACATACTTATGAGAGTCTGATTTTTCATATGCTCGACTTCTTGGATGAAATAGTAATTCAAATACCTGCTAAAGGTCGTGCTCTGAGAAAGTATAATAGGGCCTCTGATTATGGAGCTCAATCTGTTGTCTCTTCTGGCTTGGATCAGAAGCAAAGCTCTTAACATGGCATGATGTATTTGCTTAAATTTGTCAATACAAATCAGCTTTTTGCCAAAAAGAAAGAATCAAAAAGGAAACACTGACAGACTTTAAAGCAGGTTGTTGTTTATCATACCCCAAGATTCATGTCTGCTTATTAAATCGTAAGACCTCATCAATAGTAGATATGAACAAAATTAACATGCTTGCACTATATTTGAACAATTTTAAAATTTTCATGCCAGACAGGAAATAGTATATGGTAGGCAACGTTGCTAAAGATCTGATCAAAGGTATAAAGTGGTATGCTGTAAAGGAATGCAATAAGTGAGATGCTTCTTACTTTATGGAAGTTTCCAATCCAAGGACTCAAAGAAAGTTTGAATCTGCCAAACATAAATATCATACTAGTATCTCATTTATTAAAAAAATAAAGTAAAATCGAAATTTCATTATGAAATCATTATATAAATTGCTAGAAACAAGACATGGGACACATTATATATATAAAACGTGTACCATGTCTTGTTTCTGGGGTCGAATATATATATATATATATATATATATATATATATATATATATACTTACAAATTACAAATACAAAATTGAAATATAGACAAAGATACAATTTTTTAGAAACTAGAACATTTGCAAATGGAATCCCTTCAAATCTTGACTTTACCCTTTACCTGCATAATGAGAGACCATGAGAGCAATGTTGCCAGAGCGTGGGAGCGAAGCGGGAGCATGGGAGCGCATTTTTCAAAAAAATGGTCGGGAGCAAAGCATCTCCGGAGCATTTATATATATATATATATATATTCAAAAGAAAACATGTAGAATGCCAAACTAGATGCAAAATTTATGAAACATGTATGTTTGTGATACTTCCAATATATGAAATGCCATCTAAATTCCATATTATCCATCATTCCATGAATCTTACGTGGTACATTAATGAATAATCATTCAA